>JAXGFW010000026.1:0-285000 GCA_034376525.1 Nicotiana benthamiana | reverse complement strand
CCGGACCCAGATCGTCTAAAAATTTTCATGGACTTAGGATACGGCCAGACGAACCATAGTCACTGCCCCTCCATGACCAAATTACATTTTTTGGCCGTATACGGCCATAAAATTGGAAATTCGCGCGAGTCCAAAATTTTCGTGTGCTATAGCCCACGCCTTCTGCCGTGGCCCCGGTCCCCCGGACCCGGATCGTCTAAAATTTTTTATGGACTTAGAATACGGCCAAACAAACCATAGTCACTGCCCCTCCATGACCAAATTACATTTTTTGGCCATTTACGGCCATAAAATTGGAAATTCGCGCGAGTTCCAAATTTTCGTGTGCTATAGCCCACGCCTTCTGCCGTCGCCCCGGACTCCCGGACCCGGATCGTCTAAAATTTTTCATGGACGTAAAATACGGCCAAACAAACCATAGTCACTTCCCCTCCATGACCAAATTACATTTTTTGGCCGTTTACGGCCATAAAATTGGAAATTCGCGCGAGTTCAAAATTTTCGTGTGCCATAGCCCACGCCTTCTGCCGTCGCCCCGGACTCCCGGACCCGGATCGTCTAAAATTTTTATGGACGTAGAATACGGCCAAACAAACCATAGTCACTTCCCCTCCATGACCAAATTACATTTTTTGGCCGTTTACGGCCACAAAATTGGAAATTCGCGCGAGTTCCAAATTTCATGTGCTATAGCCCACGCCTTCTGCCGTGTCCCCGGGCCCCCGGACTCAGATCGTCTAAAATTTTCATGGTCGTATAATGCAGCCAAACAAACCATTGTCACTGCCCCTCCATAACCAAATTACATTTTTTGGCCGTATACGACCATAAAATTGGAAATCCGCGCGAGTCCCAAATTTTCGTATGCTATAGCCCACGCCTTCTGCCGTCCCTGGGCCCCCGTACCCGGATCGTCTAAAATTTTTCATGGACGTAGAATACGGCCAAACAAACCATAGTCACTGCCCCTTCATGACAAAATTACATTTTTGGCCGTTTACGGCCATAAAATTGTAAATCCGCGCGAGTCCCAAATTTTCGTGTGCTATAGCCCACGCCTTCTGCCGTGGCCCCGGGCCCCCGAACCCGGATCGTCTAAAATTTTTCATGGACTTAGAATACGGCCAGACGAACCATACTCACTGCCCCTCCATGACCAAATTACATTTTTTGGCCGTATACGGCCATAAAATTGGAAATTCGCGCGAGTCCAAAATTTTCGTGTGCTATAGCCCACGCCTTCTGCCGTGGCCCCGGTCCCCCGGACCCGGATCGTCTAAAATTTTTCATGGACTTAGAATATGGCCAAACATACCATATTCACTGCCCCTCCATGACCAAATTACATTTTTTGGCCGTTTACGGCAATAAAATTGGAAATTCGCGCGAGTTCAAAATTTTCGTGTGCCATAGCCGGCGCCTTCTGCCGTCGCCCCGGACTCCCGGACCCGGATCGTCTAAAATTTTTATGGACGTAGAATACGGCCAAACAAACCATAGTCACTTCCCCTCCATGACCAAATTACATTTTTTGGCCGTTTACGGCCATAAAATTGGAAATTCGCGCGAGTTCCAAATTTCATGTGCTATAGCCCACGCCTTCTGCCGTGTCCCCGGGACCCCGGACTCAGATCGTCTAAAATTTTCATGGTCGTATAATGCAGCCAAACAAACCATAGTCACTGCCCCTCCATAACCAAATTACATTTTTTGGCCGTATACGGCCATAAAATTGGAAATTCGCGCGAGTCCCAAATTTTCGTATGCATACCCGGATCGTCTAAAATTTTTCATGGACGTAGAATACGGCCAAACAAACCATAGTCACTGCCCCTCCATGACAAAATTACATTTTTGGCCGTTTACGGCCATAAAATTGGAAATCCGCGCGAGTCCCAAATTTTCGTGTGCTATAGCCCACGCCTTCTGCTGTTGCCCCGGGCTCCCGGACCCGCATCGTCTAAAATATTTCATGGACTTAGAATATGGCCAGACGAACCATACTCACTGCCCCTCCATGACCAAATTATATTTTTTGGGCGTTTACGGCCATAAAATTGGAAATTCGCGCGAGTCCCGAATTTTCGTGCGTTATAGCCCATGCCTTCTGACGTTGCCCCGGGCCCCCGGACCCAGATCGTCTAAAAATTTTCATGGACTTAGGATACGGCCAGACGAACCATAGTCACTGCCCCTCCATGACCAAATTACATTTTTTGGCCGTTTACGGCCATAAAATTGGAAATTCGTGCGAGTTCCTAATTTTCGTGTGCTATAGCCCACGCCTTCTGCCGTGGCCCCGGACCCGGATCATCAAAAATTTTACATGGACGTAGAATACGTCCAAACAAACCATAGTCACTGCCCCTGCATAACCAAATTACATTTTTTGGCCGTTTACGGCCATAAAATTGGAAATTCGCGCGAGTTCAAAATTTTCGTGTGCTATAGCCCACGCCTTCTGCCGTCGCCCCGGACTCTCGGACCCGGATCGTCAAAAATTTTTCATGGACGTAGAATACGGCCAAGCAAACCATAGTCACTTCCCCTCCATGACCAAATTACATTTTTTGGCCGTTTACGGCCCTAAATTGGAAATTCGCGCGAGTTCCAAATTTCATGTGCTATAGCCCACGCCTTCTGCCGTGGCCCCGGGCCCCCGGACTCGGATCGTCTAAAATTTTTCATGGTCGTATAATGCAGCCAAACAAACCATAGTCACTGCCCCTCCATAACCAAATTACATTTTTTGGCCGTATACGGCCATAAAATTGGAAATCCGCGCGAGTCCCAAATTTTCGTATGCTATAGCCCACGCCTTCTGCCGTCCCCGGGCCCCCGGACCCGGATTGTCTAAAATTTTTCATGGACGTATAATACGGCCAAACAAACCATAGTCACTGCCCCTCCATGACCAAATAACATTTTTGGCCGCTTACGGCCATAAAATTGGAAATTCGTGCGAGTTCCAAATTTTCGTGTGCTATAGCCCACGCCTTCTGCCGTGGCCCCGGGCCCCCGGACCTGGATCGTCTAAAATTTTTCATGGACATAGAATACGTCCAAACAAACTATAGTCACTGCCCCTCCATGACCAAATTACATTTTTTGGCCATTTACGGCCATAAAATTTGAAATCCGTGCGAGTCCCAAAATTTCGTGTGCTATAGCCCACGCCTTCTGCTGTTGCCCCGGGCTCCCGGACCCGCATCGTCTAAAATATTTCATGGAGTTAGAATATGGCCAGACGAACCATACTCACTGCCCCTCCATGACCAAATTATATTTTTTGGGCGTTTACGGCCATAAAATTGGAAATTCGCGCGAGTCCCGAATTTTCGTGTGTTATAGCCCACGCCTTCTGACGTTGCCCCGGGCCCCCGGACCCAGATCGTCTAAAAATTTTCATGGACTTAGGATACGGCCAGACGAACCATAGTCACTGCCCCTCCATGACCAAATTACATTTTTTGGCCGTATACGGCCATAAAATTGGAAATTCGCGCGAGTCCAAAATTTTCGTGTGCTATAGCCCACGCCTTCTGCCGTGGCCCCGGTCCCCCGGACCCGGATCGTCTAAAATTTTTTATGGACTTAGAATACGGCCAAACAAACCATAGTCACTGCCCCTCCATGACCAAATTACATTTTTTGGCCATTTACGGCCATAAATTGGAAATTCGCGCGAGTTCCAAATTTTCGTGTGCTATAGCCCACGCCTTCTGCCGTCGCCCCGGACTCCCGGACCCGGATCGTCTAAAATTTTTCATGGACGTAAAATACGGCCAAACAAACCATAGTCACTTCCCCTCCATGACCAAATTACATTTTTTGGCCGTTTACGGCCATAAAATTGGAAATTCGCGCGAGTTCCAAATTTTCATGTGCTATAGCCCACGCCTTCTGCCGTGGCCCCGGTCCCCCGGACCCGGATCGTCTAAAATTTTTTATGGACTTAGAATACGGCCAAACATACCATATTCACTGCCCCTCCATGACCAAATTACATTTTTTTGGCCGTTTACGGCCATAAAATTGGAAATTCGCGCGAGTTCAAAATTTTCGTGTGCCATAGCCCACGCCTTCTGCCGTCGCCCCGGACTCCCGGACCCGGATCGTCTAAAATTTTTATGGACGTAGAATACGGCCAAACAAACCATAGTCACTTCCCCTCCATGACCAAATTACATTTTTTGGCCGTTTACGGCCACAAAATTGGAAATTCGCGCGAGTTCCAAATTTCATGTGCTATAGCCCACGCCTTCTGCCGTGTCCCCGGGCCCCCGGACTCAGATCGTCTAAAATTTTCATGGTCGTATAATGCAGCCAAACAAACCATAGTCACTGCCCCTCCATAACCAAATTACATTTTTTGGCCGTATACGGCCATAAAATTGGAAATCCGCGCGAGTCCCAAATTTTCGTATGCTATAGCCCACGCCTTCTGCCGTCCCCGGGCCCCCGTACCCGGATCATCTAAAATTTTTCATGGACGTAGAATACGGCCAAACAAACCATAGTCACTGCCCCTCCATGACAAAATTACATTTTTGGCCGTTTACGGCCATAAAATTGGAAATCCGCGCGAGTCCCAAATTTTCGTGTGCTATTGCCCACGCCTTCTGCTGTTGCCCCGGGCTCCCGGACCCGCATCGTCTAAAATATTTCATGGACTTAGAATATGGCCAGACGAACCATACTCACTGCCCCTCCATGACCAAATTATATTTTTTGGGCGTTTACGGCCATAAAATTGTAAATTCGCGCGAGTCCCGAATTTTCGTGCGTTATAGCCCACGCCTTCTGACGTTGCCCCGGGCCCCCGGACCCAGATCGTCTAAAAATTTTCATGGACTTAGGATACGGCCAGACGAACCATAATCACTGCCCCTCCATGACCAAATTACATTTTTTGGCCGTATACGGCCATAAAATTGGAAATTCGCGCGAGTCCAAAATTTTCGTGTGCTATAGCCCACGCCTTCTGCCGTGGCCCCGGTCCCCCGGACCCGGATCGTCTAAAATTTTTTATGGACTTAGAATACGGCCAAACAAACCATAGTCACTGCCCCTCCATGACCAAATTACATTTTTTGGCCATTTACGGCCATAAATTGGAAATTCGCGCGAGTTCCAAATTTTCGTGTGCTATAGCCCACGCCTTCTGCCGTCGCCCCGGGCCCCCGTACCCGGATCGTCTAAAATTTTTCATGGACGTAGAATACGGTCAAAAAAACCATAGTCACTGCCCCTCCATGACAAAATTACATTTTTGGCCGTTTACGGCCATAAAATTGGAAATTCGTGCGAGTTCCAAATTTTCGTGTGCTATAGCCCACGCCTTCTGCCGTGGCCCCGGGCCCCCGAACCCGGATCGTCTAAAATTTTTCATGGACTTAGAATACGGCCAGACGAACCATACTCACTGCCCCTCCATGACCAAATTACATTTTTTGGCCGTATACGGCCATAAAATTGGAAATTCGCGCGAGTCCAAAATTTTCGTGTGCTATAGCCCACGCCTTCTGCCGTGGCCCCGGTCCCCCGGACCCGGATCGTCTAAAATTTTTCATGGACTTAGAATACGGCCAAACAAACCATATTCACTGCCCCTCCATGACCAAATTACATTTTTTGGCCGTTTACGGCCATAAAATTGGAAATTCGCGCGAGTTCAAAATTTTCGTGTGCCATAGCCCACGCCTTCTGCCGTCGCCCCGGACTCCCGGACTCGGATCGTCTAAAATTTTTATGGACGTAGAATACGGCCAAACAAACCATAGTCACTTCCCCTCCATGACCAAATTACATTTTTTGGCCGTTTACGGCCATAAAATTGGAAATTCGCGCGAGTTCCAAATTTCATGTGCTATAGCCCACGCCTTCTGCCGTGGCCCCGGGCCCCCGGACTCGGATCGTCTAAAATTTTTCATGGTCGTATAATGCAGCCAAACAAACCATAGTCACTGCCCCTCCATAACCAAATTACATTTTTTGGCCGTATACGGCCAAAAAATTGGAAATCCGCGCGAGTCCCAAATTTTCGTATGCTATAGCCCACGCCTTCTGCCGTCCCCGGGCCCCCGTACCCGGATCGTCTAAAATTTTTCATGGACGTAGAATACGGCCAAACAAACCATAGTCACTGCCCCTCCATGACAAAATTACATTTTTGGCCGTTTACGGCCATAAAATTGGAAATCCGCGCGAGTCCCAAATTTTCGTGTGCTATAGCCCACACCTTCTGCTGTTGCCCCGGGCTCCCGGACCCGCATCGTCTAAAATATTTCATGGACTTAGAATATGGCCAGACGAACCATACTCACTGCCCCTCCATGACCAAATTACATTTTTTGGCCGTTTACGGCCATAAAATTGGAAATTCGCGCGAGTTCCAAATATTCGTGTGCTATAGCCCACGCCTTCTGCCGTCGCCCCGGACTCCCGGACCCGGATCGTCTAAAATTTTTCATGGACGTAGAATACGGCCAAACAAACCATAGTCACTTCCCCTCCATGACCAAATTACATTTTTTGGCCGTTTACGGCCATAAAATTGGAAATTCGCGCGAGTCCAAAATTTTCGTGTGCTATAGCCCACGCCTTCTGCCGTGGCCCCGGACCCGGATCATCAAAAATTTTACATGGACGTAGAATACGTCCAAACAAACCATAGTCACTGCCCCTCCATAACCAAATTACATTTTTTGGCCGTATACGGCCATAAAATTGGAAATTCGCGCGAGTCCCAAATTTTCGTATGCATACCCGGATCGTCTAAAATTTTTCATGGACGTAGAATACGGCCAAACAAACCATAGTCACTGCCCCTCCATGACAAAATTACATTTTTGGCCGTTTACGGCCATAAAATTGGAAATCCGCGCGAGTCCCAAATTTTCGTGTGCTATAGCCCACGCCTTCTGCTGTTGCCCCGGGCTCCCGGACCCGCATCGTCTAAAATATTTCATGGACTTAGAATATGGCCAGACGAACCATACTCACTGCCCCTCCATGACCAAATTATATTTTTTGGGCGTTTACGGCCATAAAATTGGAAATTCGCGCGAGTCCCGAATTTTCGTGCGTTATAGCCCATGCCTTCTGACGTTGCCCCGGGCCCCCGGACCCAGATCGTCTAAAAATTTTCATGGACTTAGGATACGGCCAGACGAACCATAGTCACTGCCCCTCCATGACCAAATTACATTTTTTGGCCGTTTACGGCCATAAAATTGGAAATTCGTGCGAGTTCCTAATTTTCGTGTGCTATAGCCCACGCCTTCTGCCGTGGCCCCGGACCCGGATCATCAAAAATTTTACATGGACGTAGAATACGTCCAAACAAACCATAGTCACTGCCCCTCCATAACCAAATTACATTTTTTGGCCGTTTACGGCCATAAAATTGGAAATTCGCGCGAGTTCAAAATTTTCGTGTGCTATAGCCCACGCCTTCTGCCGTCGCCCCGGACTCTCGGACCCGGATCGTCAAAAATTTTTCATGGACGTAGAATACGGCCAAGCAAACCATAGTCACTTCCCCTCCATGACCAAATTACATTTTTTGGCCGTTTACGGCCCTAAATTGGAAATTCGCGCGAGTTCCAAATTTCATGTGCTATAGCCCACGCCTTCTGCCGTGGCCCCGGGCCCCCGGACTCGGATCGTCTAAAATTTTTCATGGTCGTATAATGCAGCCAAACAAACCATAGTCACTGCCCCTCCATAACCAAATTACATTTTTTGGCCGTATACGGCCATAAAATTGGAAATCCGCGCGAGTCCCAAATTTTCGTATGCTATAGCCCACGCCTTCTGCCGTCCCCGGGCCCCCGGACCCGGATTGTCTAAAATTTTTCATGGACGTATAATACGGCCAAACAAACCATAGTCACTGCCCCTCCATGACCAAATAACATTTTTGGCCGCTTACGGCCATAAAATTGGAAATTCGTGCGAGTTCCAAATTTTCGTGTGCTATAGCCCACGCCTTCTGCCGTGGCCCCGGGCCCCCGGACCTGGATCGTCTAAAATTTTTCATGGACATAGAATACGTCCAAACAAACTATAGTCACTGCCCCTCCATGACCAAATTACATTTTTTGGCCATTTACGGCCATAAAATTTGAAATCCGTGCGAGTCCCAAAATTTCGTGTGCTATAGCCCACGCCTTCTGCTGTTGCCCCGGGCTCCCGGACCCGCATCGTCTAAAATATTTCATGGAGTTAGAATATGGCCAGACGAACCATACTCACTGCCCCTCCATGACCAAATTATATTTTTTGGGCGTTTACGGCCATAAAATTGGAAATTCGCGCGAGTCCCGAATTTTCGTGTGTTATAGCCCACGCCTTCTGACGTTGCCCCGGGCCCCCGGACCCAGATCGTCTAAAAATTTTCATGGACTTAGGATACGGCCAGACGAACCATAGTCACTGCCCCTCCATGACCAAATTACATTTTTTGGCCGTATACGGCCATAAAATTGGAAATTCGCGCGAGTCCAAAATTTTCGTGTGCTATAGCCCACGCCTTCTGCCGTGGCCCCGGTCCCCCGGACCCGGATCGTCTAAAATTTTTTATGGACTTAGAATACGGCCAAACAAACCATAGTCACTGCCCCTCCATGACCAAATTACATTTTTTGGCCATTTACGGCCATAAATTGGAAATTCGCGCGAGTTCCAAATTTTCGTGTGCTATAGCCCACGCCTTCTGCCGTCGCCCCGGACTCCCGGACCCGGATCGTCTAAAATTTTTCATGGACGTAAAATACGGCCAAACAAACCATAGTCACTTCCCCTCCATGACCAAATTACATTTTTTGGCCGTTTACGGCCATAAAATTGGAAATTCGCGCGAGTTCCAAATTTTCATGTGCTATAGCCCACGCCTTCTGCCGTGGCCCCGGTCCCCCGGACCCGGATCGTCTAAAATTTTTTATGGACTTAGAATACGGCCAAACATACCATATTCACTGCCCCTCCATGACCAAATTACATTTTTTTGGCCGTTTACGGCCATAAAATTGGAAATTCGCGCGAGTTCAAAATTTTCGTGTGCCATAGCCCACGCCTTCTGCCGTCGCCCCGGACTCCCGGACCCGGATCGTCTAAAATTTTTATGGACGTAGAATACGGCCAAACAAACCATAGTCACTTCCCCTCCATGACCAAATTACATTTTTTGGCCGTTTACGGCCACAAAATTGGAAATTCGCGCGAGTTCCAAATTTCATGTGCTATAGCCCACGCCTTCTGCCGTGTCCCCGGGCCCCCGGACTCAGATCGTCTAAAATTTTCATGGTCGTATAATGCAGCCAAACAAACCATAGTCACTGCCCCTCCATAACCAAATTACATTTTTTGGCCGTATACGGCCATAAAATTGGAAATCCGCGCGAGTCCCAAATTTTCGTATGCTATAGCCCACGCCTTCTGCCGTCCCCGGGCCCCCGTACCCGGATCATCTAAAATTTTTCATGGACGTAGAATACGGCCAAACAAACCATAGTCACTGCCCCTCCATGACAAAATTACATTTTTGGCCGTTTACGGCCATAAAATTGGAAATCCGCGCGAGTCCCAAATTTTCGTGTGCTATTGCCCACGCCTTCTGCTGTTGCCCCGGGCTCCCGGACCCGCATCGTCTAAAATATTTCATGGACTTAGAATATGGCCAGACGAACCATACTCACTGCCCCTCCATGACCAAATTATATTTTTTGGGCGTTTACGGCCATAAAATTGTAAATTCGCGCGAGTCCCGAATTTTCGTGCGTTATAGCCCACGCCTTCTGACGTTGCCCCGGGCCCCCGGACCCAGATCGTCTAAAAATTTTCATGGACTTAGGATACGGCCAGACGAACCATAATCACTGCCCCTCCATGACCAAATTACATTTTTTGGCCGTATACGGCCATAAAATTGGAAATTCGCGCGAGTCCAAAATTTTCGTGTGCTATAGCCCACGCCTTCTGCCGTGGCCCCGGTCCCCCGGACCCGGATCGTCTAAAATTTTTTATGGACTTAGAATACGGCCAAACAAACCATAGTCACTGCCCCTCCATGACCAAATTACATTTTTGGCCGTTTACGGCCATAAAATTGGAAATTCGCGCGAGTTCCAAATTTCGTATGCTATAGCCCACGCCTTCTGCCGTCCCCGGGCCCCCGTACCCGGATCGTCTAAAATTTTTCATGGACGTAGAATACGGTCAAAAAAACCATAGTCACTGCCCCTCCATGACAAAATTACATTTTTGGCCGTTTACGGCCATAAAATTGGAAATTCGTGCGAGTTCCAAATTTTCGTGTGCTATAGCCCACGCCTTCTGCCGTGGCCCCGGGCCCCCGAACCCGGATCGTCTAAAATTTTTCATGGACTTAGAATACGGCCAGACGAACCATACTCACTGCCCCTCCATGACCAAATTACATTTTTTGGCCGTATACGGCCATAAAATTGGAAATTCGCGCGAGTCCAAAATTTTCGTGTGCTATAGCCCACGCCTTCTGCCGTGGCCCCGGTCCCCCGGACCCGGATCGTCTAAAATTTTTCATGGACTTAGAATACGGCCAAACAAACCATATTCACTGCCCCTCCATGACCAAATTACATTTTTTGGCCGTTTACGGCCATAAAATTGGAAATTCGCGCGAGTTCAAAATTTTCGTGTGCCATAGCCCACGCCTTCTGCCGTCGCCCCGGACTCCCGGACTCAGATCGTCTAAAATTTTTATGGACGTAGAATACGGCCAAACAAACCATAGTCACTTCCCCTCCATGACCAAATTACATTTTTTGGCCGTTTACGGCCATAAAATTGGAAATTCGCGCGAGTTCCAAATTTCATGTGCTATAGCCCACGCCTTCTGCCGTGGCCCCGGGCCCCCGGACTCGGATCGTCTAAAATTTTTCATGGTCGTATAATGCAGCCAAACAAACCATAGTCACTGCCCCTCCATAACCAAATTACATTTTTTGGCCGTATACGGCCAAAAAATTGGAAATCCGCGCGAGTCCCAAATTTTCGTATGCTATAGCCCACGCCTTCTGCCGTCCCCGGGCCCCCGTACCCGGATCGTCTAAAATTTTTCATGGACGTAGAATACGGCCAAACAAACCATAGTCACTGCCCCTCCATGACAAAATTACATTTTTGGCCGTTTACGGCCATAAAATTGGAAATCCGCGCGAGTCCCAAATTTTCGTGTGCTATAGCCCACACCTTCTGCTGTTGCCCCGGGCTCCCGGACCCGCATCGTCTAAAATATTTCATGGACTTAGAATATGGCCAGACGAACCATACTCACTGCCCCTCCATGACCAAATTACATTTTTTGGCCGTTTACGGCCATAAAATTGGAAATTCGCGCGAGTTCCAAATATTCGTGTGCTATAGCCCACGCCTTCTGCCGTCGCCCCGGACTCCCGGACCCGGATCGTCTAAAATTTTTCATGGACGTAGAATACGGCCAAACAAACCATAGTCACTTCCCCTCCATGACCAAATTACATTTTTTGGCCGTTTACGGCCATAAAATTGGAAATTCGCGCGAGTCCAAAATTTTCGTGTGCTATAGCCCACGCCTTCTGTCGTGGCCCCGGTCCCCCGGACCCGGATCGTCTAACATTTTTCATGGACTTAGAATACGGCCAAACAAACCATAGTCACTGCCCTTCCATGACCAAATTACATTTTTTGGCCGTTTACGGCCATAAAATTGGAAATTCGCGCGAGTTCCAAATATTCGTGTGCTATAGCCCACGCCTTCTGCCGTCGCCCCGGACTCCCGGATCCGGATCGTCTAAAATTTTTCATGGACGTAAAATACGGCCAAACAAACCATAGTCACTTCCCCTCCATGACCAAATTACATTTTTTGGCCGTTTACGGCCATAAAATTGGAAATTCGCGCGAGTTCCAAATTTTCATGTGCTATAGCCCACGCCTTCTGCCGTGGCCCCGGGCCCCCGGACTCGGATCGTCTAAAATTTTTCATGGTCGTATAATACGTCCAATCAAACCATAGTCACTGCCCCTCCATGACCAAATTACATTTTTTGGCCGTTTACGGCCATAAAATTGGAAATCTGCGCGAGTCCCAAATTTTCGTGTGCTATAGCCCACGCCTTCTGCTGTTGCCCCTGGCCCCCGGACCCAGATCGTTTAAAATCATTCATGGACTTAGAATATGGCCATACGAACCATACTCACTGCCCCTCCATGACCAAATTACATTTTTTGGGCGCTTACGGCCATAAAATTGAAAATCCGCGCGAGTCCTAAATTTTCGTATGCTATAGCCCACGCCTTCTGCCGTCCCCGGGCCCCCGGACCCGGATCGTCTAAAATTTTTCATGGACGTAGAATACGGCCAAACAAACCATAGTCACTGCCCCTCCATGACAAAATTACATTTTTGGCCGTTTACGGCCATAAAATTGGAAATTCGTGCGAGTTCCAAATTTTCGTGTGCTATAGCCCACGCCTTCTGCCGTGGCCCCGGGCCCCCGAACCCGGATCATCTAAAATTTTTCATGGACTTAGAATACGGCCAGATGAACCATACTCACTGCCCCTCCATGACCAAATTAGATTTTTTGGCCGTATACGGCCATATAATTGGAAATTCGCGCGAGTCCCGAATTTTCGTGTGCTATCGCCCACGCCTTCTGCCGTGACCCCGGGCCCCCGGACCCGGATCGTCTAAATATTTTCATGGACGTAGAATACGGCCAAACAAACCATAGTCACTGCCCCTCCATGACCAAATTACATTTTTTGGCCGTTTACGGCCATAAAATTGGAAATTCGCGCGAGTTCCAAATTTTCATGTGCTATTGCCCACGCCTTCTGCCGTGGCCCCGGGCCCCCGGACCCGGATCGTCTAAAATTTTTCATGGACGTAGAATACGGCCAAACAAACCATAGTCACTGCCCCTCCATGACCAAATTACATTTTTTGGCCGCATACGGCCATAAAATTTGAAATCCGCGCGAGTCCCAAATTTTCGTATGCTATAGCCCACGCCTTCTGCCGTTGCCCCGGGCCCCCGGACCCTGATCGTTTAAAATTTTTCATGGACTTAGAATACGGCTAGACGAACCATACTCACTGCCCCTCCATGACCAAATTACATTTTTTGGGCGTTTACGGCCATAAAATTGGAAATCCGCGCGAGTCCCAAATTTTCGTATGCTATAGCCCACGCCTTCTGCCGTTGCCCCGGGCCCCCGGACCCTGATCGTTTAAAATTTTTCATGGACTTAGAATACGGCTAGACAAACCATACTCACTGCCCCTCCATGACCAAATTACTTTTTTTGGGCGTTTACGGCCATAAAATTGGAAATTCGCGCGAGTTCCAAATTTTCGTGTGCTATAGCCCACGCCTTCTGCCGTCGCCCCGGGCCCCCGGACCCGCATCGTCTAAAATATTTCATGGACTTAGAATATGGCCAGACGAACCATACTCACTGCCCCTCCATGACCAAATTATATTTTTTGGGCGTTTACGGCCATAAAATTGTAAATTCGCGCGAGTCCCGAATTTTCGTGCGTTATAGCCCACGCCTTCTGACGTTGCCCCGGGCCCCCGGACCCAGATCGTCTAAAAATTTTCATGGACTTAGGATACGGCCAGACGAACCATAATCACTGCCCCTCCATGACCAAATTACATTTTTTGGCCGTATACGGCCATAAAATTGGAAATTCGCGCGAGTCCAAAATTTTCGTGTGCTATAGCCCACGCCTTCTGCCGTGGCCCCGGTCCCCCGGACCCGGATCGTCTAAAATTTTTTATGGACTTAGAATACGGCCAAACAAACCATAGTCACTGCCCCTCCATGACCAAATTACATTTTTGGCCGTTTACGGCCATAAAATTGGAAATTCGCGCGAGTTCCAAATTTCGTATGCTATAGCCCACGCCTTCTGCCGTCCCCGGGCCCCCGTACCCGGATCGTCTAAAATTTTTCATGGACGTAGAATACGGTCAAAAAAACCATAGTCACTGCCCCTCCATGACAAAATTACATTTTTGGCCGTTTACGGCCATAAAATTGGAAATTCGTGCGAGTTCCAAATTTTCGTGTGCTATAGCCCACGCCTTCTGCCGTGGCCCCGGGCCCCCGAACCCGGATCGTCTAAAATTTTTCATGGACTTAGAATACGGCCAGACGAACCATACTCACTGCCCCTCCATGACCAAATTACATTTTTTGGCCGTATACGGCCATAAAATTGGAAATTCGCGCGAGTCCAAAATTTTCGTGTGCTATAGCCCACGCCTTCTGCCGTGGCCCCGGTCCCCGGACCCGGATCGTCTAAAATTTTTCATGGACTTAGAATACGGCCAAACAAACCATATTCACTGCCCCTCCATGACCAAATTACATTTTTTGGCCGTTTACGGCCATAAAATTGGAAATTCGCGCGAGTTCAAAATTTTCGTGTGCCATAGCCCACGCCTTCTGCCGTCGCCCCGGACTCCCGGACTCGGATCGTCTAAAATTTTTATGGACGTAGAATACGGCCAAACAAACCATAGTCACTTCCCCTCCATGACCAAATTACATTTTTTGGCCGTTTACGGCCATAAAATTGGAAATTCGCGCGAGTTCCAAATTTCATGTGCTATAGCCCACGCCTTCTGCCGTGGCCCCGGGCCCCCGGACTCGGATCGTCTAAAATTTTTCATGGTCGTATAATGCAGCCAAACAAACCATAGTCACTGCCCCTCCATAACCAAATTACATTTTTTGGCCGTATACGGCCATAAAATTGGAAATCCGCGCGAGTCCCAAATTTTCGTATGCTATAGCCCACGCCTTCTGCCGTCCCCGGGCCCCCGTACCCGGATCGTCTAAAATTTTTCATGGACGTAGAATACGGCCAAACAAACCATAGTCACTGCCCCTCCATGACAAAATTACATTTTTGGCCGTTTACGGCCATAAAATTGGAAATCCGCGCGAGTCCCAAATTTTCGTGTGCTATAGCCCACACCTTCTGCTGTTGCCCCGGGCTCCCGGACCCGCATCGTCTAAAATATTTCATGGACTTAGAATATGGCCAGACGAACCATACTCACTGCCCCTCCATGACCAAATTACATTTTTTGGCCGTTTACGGCCATAAAATTGGAAATTCGCGCGAGTTCCAAATATTCGTGTGCTATAGCCCACGCCTTCTGCCGTCGCCCCGGACTCCCGGACCCGGATCGTCTAAAATTTTTCATGGACGTAGAATACGGCCAAACAAACCATAGTCACTTCCCCTCCATGACCAAATTACATTTTTTGGCCGTTTACGGCCATAAAATTGGAAATTCGCGCGAGTCCAAAATTTTCGTGTGCTATAGCCCACGCCTTCTGTCGTGGCCCCGGTCCCCCGGACCCGGATCGTCTAACATTTTTCATGGACTTAGAATACGGCCAAACAAACCATAGTCACTGCCCTTCCATGACCAAATTACATTTTTTGGCCGTTTACGGCCATAAAATTGGAAATTCGCGCGAGTTCCAAATATTCGTGTGCTATAGCCCACGCCTTCTGCCGTCGCCCCGGACTCCCGGACCCGGATCGTCTAAAATTTTTCATGGACGTAAAATACGGCCAAACAAACCATAGTCACTTCCCCTCCATGACCAAATTACATTTTTTGGCCGTTTACGGCCATAAAATTGGAAATTCGCGCGAGTTCCAAATTTTCATGTGCTATAGCCCACGCCTTCTGCCGTGGCCCCGGGCCCCCGGACTCGGATCGTCTAAAATTTTTCATGGTCGTATAATACGTCCAATCAAACCATAGTCACTGCCCCTCCATGACCAAATTACATTTTTTGGCCGTTTACGGCCATAAAATTGGAAATCTGCGCGAGTCCCAAATTTTCGTGTGCTATAGCCCACGCCTTCTGCTGTTGCCCCTGGCCCCCGGACCCAGATCGTTTAAAATCATTCATGGACTTAGAATATGGCCATACGAACCATACTCACTGCCCCTCCATGACCAAATTACATTTTTTGGGCGCTTACGGCCATAAAATTGAAAATCCGCGCGAGTCCTAAATTTTCGTATGCTATAGCCCACGCCTTCTGCCGTCCCCGGGCCCCCGGACCCGGATCGTCTAAAATTTTTCATGGACGTAGAATACGGCCAAACAAACCATAGTCACTGCCCCTCCATGACAAAATTACATTTTTGGCCGTTTACGGCCATAAAATTGGAAATTCGTGCGAGTTCCAAATTTTCGTGTGCTATAGCCCACGCCTTCTGCCGTGGCCCCGGGCCCCCGAACCCGGATCATCTAAAATTTTTCATGGACTTAGAATACGGCCAGATGAACCATACTCACTGCCCCTCCATGACCAAATTAGATTTTTTGGCCGTATACGGCCATATAATTGGAAATTCGCGCGAGTCCCGAATTTTCGTGTGCTATCGCCCACGCCTTCTGCCGTGACCCCGGGCCCCCGGACCCGGATCGTCTAAATATTTTCATGGACGTAGAATACGGCCAAACAAACCATAGTCACTGCCCCTCCATGACCAAATTACATTTTTTGGCCGTTTACGGCCATAAAATTGGAAATTCGCGCGAGTTCCAAATTTTCATGTGCTATTGCCCACGCCTTCTGCCGTGGCCCCGGGCCCCCGGACCCGGATCGTCTAAAATTTTTCATGGACGTAGAATACGGCCAAACAAACCATAGTCACTGCCCCTCCATGACCAAATTACATTTTTTGGCCGCATACGGCCATAAAATTTGAAATCCGCGCGAGTCCCAAATTTTCGTATGCTATAGCCCACGCCTTCTGCCGTTGCCCCGGGCCCCCGGACCCTGATCGTTTAAAATTTTTCATGGACTTAGAATACGGCTAGACGAACCATACTCACTGCCCCTCCATGACCAAATTACATTTTTTGGGCGTTTACGGCCATAAAATTGGAAATCCGCGCGAGTCCCAAATTTTCGTATGCTATAGCCCACGCCTTCTGCCGTTGCCCCGGGCCCCCGGACCCTGATCGTTTAAAATTTTTCATGGACTTAGAATACGGCTAGACAAACCATACTCACTGCCCCTCCATGACCAAATTACTTTTTTTGGGCGTTTACGGCCATAAAATTGGAAATTCGCGCGAGTTCCAAATTTTCGTGTGCTATAGCCCACGCCTTCTGCCGTCGCCCCGGGCCCCCGGACCCGCATCGTCTAAAATATTTCATGGACTTAGAATATGGCCAGACGAACCATACTCACTGCCCCTCCATGACCAAATTATATTTTTTGGGCGTTTACGGCCATAAAATTGTAAATTCGCGCGAGTCCCGAATTTTCGTGCGTTATAGCCCACGCCTTCTGACGTTGCCCCGGGCCCCCGGACCCAGATCGTCTAAAAATTTTCATGGACTTAGGATACGGCCAGACGAACCATAATCACTGCCCCTCCATGACCAAATTACATTTTTTGGCCGTATACGGCCATAAAATTGGAAATTCGCGCGAGTCCAAAATTTTCGTGTGCTATAGCCCACGCCTTCTGCCGTGGCCCCGGTCCCCCGGACCCGGATCGTCTAAAATTTTTTATGGACTTAGAATACGGCCAAACAAACCATAGTCACTGCCCCTCCATGACCAAATTACATTTTTGGCCGTTTACGGCCATAAAATTGGAAATTCGCGCGAGTTCCAAATTTCGTATGCTATAGCCCACGCCTTCTGCCGTCCCCGGGCCCCCGTACCCGGATCGTCTAAAATTTTTCATGGACGTAGAATACGGTCAAAAAAACCATAGTCACTGCCCCTCCATGACAAAATTACATTTTTGGCCGTTTACGGCCATAAAATTGGAAATTCGTGCGAGTTCCAAATTTTCGTGTGCTATAGCCCACGCCTTCTGCCGTGGCCCCGGGCCCCCGAACCCGGATCGTCTAAAATTTTTCATGGACTTAGAATACGGCCAGACGAACCATACTCACTGCCCCTCCATGACCAAATTACATTTTTTGGCCGTATACGGCCATAAAATTGGAAATTCGCGCGAGTCCAAAATTTTCGTGTGCTATAGCCCACGCCTTCTGCCGTGGCCCCGGTCCCCCGGACCCGGATCGTCTAAAATTTTTCATGGACTTAGAATACGGCCAAACAAACCATATTCACTGCCCCTCCATGACCAAATTACATTTTTTGGCCGTTTACGGCCATAAAATTGGAAATTCGCGCGAGTTCAAAATTTTCGTGTGCCATAGCCCACGCCTTCTGCCGTCGCCCCGGACTCCCGGACTCGGATCGTCTAAAATTTTTATGGACGTAGAATACGGCCAAACAAACCATAGTCACTTCCCCTCCATGACCAAATTACATTTTTTGGCCGTTTACGGCCATAAAATTGGAAATTCGCGCGAGTTCCAAATTTCATGTGCTATAGCCCACGCCTTCTGCCGTGGCCCCGGGCCCCCGGACTCGGATCGTCTAAAATTTTTCATGGTCGTATAATGCAGCCAAACAAACCATAGTCACTGCCCCTCCATAACCAAATTACATTTTTTGGCCGTATACGGCCATAAAATTGGAAATCCGCGCGAGTCCCAAATTTTCGTATGCTATAGCCCACGCCTTCTGCCGTCCCCGGGCCCCCGTACCCGGATCGTCTAAAATTTTTCATGGACGTAGAATACGGCCAAACAAACCATAGTCACTGCCCCTCCATGACAAAATTACATTTTTGGCCGTTTACGGCCATAAAATTGGAAATCCGCGCGAGTCCCAAATTTTCGTGTGCTATAGCCCACACCTTCTGCTGTTGCCCCGGGCTCCCGAACCCGCATCGTCTAAAATATTTCATGGACTTAGAATATGGCCAGACGAACCATACTCACTGCCCCTCCATGACCAAATTACATTTTTTGGCCGTTTACGGCCATAAAATTGGAAATTCGCGCGAGTTCCAAATATTCGTGTGCTATAGCCCACGCCTTCTGCCGTCGCCCCGGACTCCCGGACCCGGATCGTCTAAAATTTTTCATGGACGTAGAATACGGCCAAACAAACCATAGTCACTTCCCCTCCATGACCAAATTACATTTTTTGGCCGTTTACGGCCATAAAATTGGAAATTCGCGCGAGTCCAAAATTTTCGTGTGCTATAGCCCACGCCTTCTGTCGTGGCCCCGGTCCCCCGGACCCGGATCGTCTAACATTTTTCATGGACTTAGAATACGGCCAAACAAACCATAGTCACTGCCCTTCCATGACCAAATTACATTTTTTGGCCGTTTACGGCCATAAAATTGGAAATTCGCGCGAGTTCCAAATATTCGTGTGCTATAGCCCACGCCTTCTGCCGTCGCCCCGGACTCCCGGACCCGGATCGTCTAAAATTTTTCATGGACGTAAAATACGGCCAAACAAACCATAGTCACTTCCCCTCCATGACCAAATTACATTTTTTGGCCGTTTACGGCCATAAAATTGGAAATTCGCGCGAGTTCCAAATTTTCATGTGCTATAGCCCACGCCTTCTGCCGTGGCCCCGGGCCCCCGGACTCGGATCGTCTAAAATTTTTCATGGTCGTATAATACGTCCAATCAAACCATAGTCACTGCCCCTCCATGACCAAATTACATTTTTTGGCCGTTTACGGCCATAAAATTGGAAATCTGCGCGAGTCCCAAATTTTCGTGTGCTATAGCCCACGCCTTCTGCTGTTGCCCCTGGCCCCCGGACCCAGATCGTTTAAAATCATTCATGGACTTAGAATATGGCCATACGAACCATACTCACTGCCCCTCCATGACCAAATTACATTTTTTGGGCGCTTACGGCCATAAAATTGAAAATCCGCGCGAGTCCTAAATTTTCGTATGCTATAGCCCACGCCTTCTGCCGTCCCCGGGCCCCCGGACCCGGATCGTCTAAAATTTTTCATGGACGTAGAATACGGCCAAACAAACCATAGTCACTGCCCCTCCATGACAAAATTACATTTTTGGCCGTTTACGGCCATAAAATTGGAAATTCGTGCGAGTTCCAAATTTTCGTGTGCTATAGCCCACGCCTTCTGCCGTGGCCCCGGGCCCCCGAACCCGGATCATCTAAAATTTTTCATGGACTTAGAATACGGCCAGATGAACCATACTCACTGCCCCTCCATGACCAAATTAGATTTTTTGGCCGTATACGGCCATATAATTGGAAATTCGCGCGAGTCCCGAATTTTCGTGTGCTATCGCCCACGCCTTCTGCCGTGACCCCGGGCCCCCGGACCCGGATCGTCTAAATATTTTCATGGACGTAGAATACGGCCAAACAAACCATAGTCACTGCCCCTCCATGACCAAATTACATTTTTTGGCCGTTTACGGCCATAAAATTGGAAATTCGCGCGAGTTCCAAATTTTCATGTGCTATTGCCCACGCCTTCTGCCGTGGCCCCGGGCCCCCGGACCCGGATCGTCTAAAATTTTTCATGGACGTAGAATACGGCCAAACAAACCATAGTCACTGCCCCTCCATGACCAAATTACATTTTTTGGCCGCATACGGCCATAAAATTTGAAATCCGCGCGAGTCCCAAATTTTCGTATGCTATAGCCCACGCCTTCTGCCGTTGCCCCGGGCCCCCGGACCCTGATCGTTTAAAATTTTTCATGGACTTAGAATACGGCTAGACGAACCATACTCACTGCCCCTCCATGACCAAATTACATTTTTTGGGCGTTTACGGCCATAAAATTGGAAATCCGCGCGAGTCCCAAATTTTCGTATGCTATAGCCCACGCCTTCTGCCGTTGCCCCGGGCCCCCGGACCCTGATCGTTTAAAATTTTTCATGGACTTAGAATACGGCTAGACAAACCATACTCACTGCCCCTCCATGACCAAATTACTTTTTTTGGGCGTTTACGGCCATAAAATTGGAAATTCGCGCGAGTTCCAAATTTTCGTGTGCTATAGCCCACGCCTTCTGCCGTCGCCCCGGGCCCCCGGACCCGGATCGTCTAAAATTTTTCATGGACTTAGAATACGGCCAGACGAACCATACTCACTGCCCCTCCATGACCAAATTACATTTTTTGGGCGTTTACGGCCATAAAATTGGAAATCCGCGCGAGTCCCAAATTTTCGTGTGCTATAGCCCACGCCTTCTGCCGTTGCCCCGGGCCCCCGGACCCTGATCGTTTAAAATTTTTCATGGACTTAGAATACGGCTAGACAAACCATACTCACTGCCCCTCCATGACCAAATTACTTTTTTTGGGCGTTTACGGCCATAAAATTGGAAATTCGCGCGAGTTCCAAATTTTCGTGTGCTATAGCCCACGCCTTCTGCCGTCGCCCCGGGCCCCCGGACCCGGATCGTCTAAAATTTTTCATGGACTTAGAATACGGCCAGACGAACCATACTCACTGCCCCTCCATGACCAAATTACATTTTTTGGGCGTTTACGGCCATAAAATTGGAAATCCGCGCGAGTCCCAAATTTTCGTGTGCTATAGCCCACGCCTTATGCCGTTGCCCCGGGCCCCCGGACCCGGATCGTCTAAAATTTTTCATGGACTTAGAATACGGCCAGACGAACCATAGTCACTGCCCCTCCATGACCAAATTTCATTTTTTGGGCGTTTCCGGCAATAAAATTGGAAATTCGCGCGAGTCCAAAATTTTCGTGTGCTATATCCCACGCCTTCTGCCGTGGCCCCGGTCCACCGGACCCGGATCGTCTAAAATTTTTCATGGACTTAGAATACGGCCAAACAAACCATAGTCACTGCCCCTCCATAACCATATTACATTTTTTGGCCGTTTACGGCCATAAAATTGGAAATCCACGCAAGTCCCAAATATTCGTATGCTATAGCCCACGCCTTCTGCCGTGGCCCCGGACCCCCAGACCCGGAATGTCTAAAATTTTTCATGGACATAGAATACGGCCAAACAAACCATAGTCACTGCCCCTCCATGACCAAATTACATTTTTTGGCCGTTTACGGCCATAAAATTGGAAATTCGCGCGAGTTCCAAATTTTCATGTGCTATTGCCCACGCCTTCTGCCGTGGCCCCGGGCCCCCGGACCCGGATCGTCTAAAATTTTTCATGGACGTAGAATACGGCCAAACAAACCATAGTCACTGCCCCTCCATGACCAAATTACATTTTTTGGCCGTTTACCGGCATAAAATTGGAAATTCGCGCGAGTTCCAAATTTTCGTGTGCTATAGCCCACGCCTTGTGCCGTGGCCCCGGACCCCCAGACCCGGATCGTCTAACATTTTTCATGGACTTAGGATACGGCCAGACGAACCATAGTCACTGCCCCTCCAAGACCAAATTACATTTTTTGGCCGTATACGGCCATAAAATTGGAAATTCGCGCGAGTCCAAAATTTTCGTGTGCTATAGCCCACGCCTTCTGTCGTGGCCCCGGTCCCCCGGACCCGGATCGTCTAACATTTTTCATGGACGTAGAATACGGCCAAACAAACCATAGTCACTGCCCCTCCATGACCAAATTACATTTTTTGGGCGTTTACGGCCATAAAATTGGAAATCCGCGCGAGTCCCAAATTTTCGTGTGCTATAGCCCACGCCTTATGCCGTTGCCCCAGGCCCCCGGACCCGGATCGTCTAAAATTTTTCATGGACTTAGGATACGGCCAGACGAACCATAGTCACTGCCCCTCCAAGACCAAATTACATTTTTTGGCCGTATACGGCCATAAAATTGGAAATTCGCGCGAGTCCAAAATTTTCGTGTGCTATAGCCCACGCCTTCTGTCGTGGCCCCGGTCCCCCGGACCCGGATCGTCTAACATTTTTCATGGACTTAGAATACGGCCAAACAAACCATAGTCACTGCCCCTCCATGACCAAATTACATTTTTTGGCCGTTTACGGCCATAAAATTGGAAATTCGCGCGAGTTCCAAATATTCGTGTGCTATAGCCCACGCCTTCTGCCGTCGCCCCGGACTCCCGGACCCGGATCGTCTAAAATTTTTCATGGACGTAGAATACGGCCAAACAAACCATAGTCACTTCCCCTCCATGACCAAATTACATTTTTTGGCCGTTTACGGCCATAAAATTGGAAATTCGCGCGAGTTCCAAATTTTCATGTGCTATAGCCCACGCCTTCTGCCGTGGCCCCGGGCCCCCGGACTCGGATCGTCTAAGATTTTTCATGGTCGTATAATACGTCCAAACAAACCATAGTCACTGCCCCTCCATGACCAAATTACATTTTTTGGCCGCATACGGCCATAAAATTTGAAATCCGCGCGAGTCCCAAATTTTCGTATGCTATAGCCCACGCTTTCTGCCGTTGCCCCGGGCCCCCGGACCCGGATCGTCTAAAATTTTTCATGGACTTAGAATACGGCCAAACAAACCATAGTCACTGCCCCTCCATAACCATATTACATTTTTTGGCCGTTTACGGCCATAAAATTGGAAATCCACGCAAGTCCCAAATATTTGTATGCTATAGCCCACGCCTTCTGCCGTGGCCCCGGACCCCCAGACCCGGAATGTCTAAAATTTTTCATGGACATAGAATACGGCCAAACAAACCATAGTCACTGCCCCTCCATGACCAAATTACATTTTTTGGCCGTTTACGGCCATAAAATTGGAAATTCGCGCGAGTTCCAAATTTTCATGTGCTATTGCCCACGCCTTCTGCCGTGGCCCCGGGCCCCCGGACCCGGATCGTCTAAAATTTTTCATGGACGTAGAATACTGCCAAACAAACCATAGTCACTGCCCCTCCATGACCAAATTACATTTTTTGGCCGTTTACGGGCATAAAATTGGAAATTCGCGCGAGTTCCAAATTTTCGTGTGCTATAGCCCACGCCTTGTGCCGTGGCCCCGGAACCCCAGACCCGGATCGTCTAACATTTTTCATGGACTTAGGATACGGCCAGACGAACCATAGTCACTGCCCCTCCATGACCAAATTTCATTTTTTGGGCGTTTCCGGCAATAAAATTGGAAATTCGCGCGAGTCCAAAATTTTCGTGTGCTATATCCCACGCCTTCTGCCGTGGCCCCGGTCCCCCGGACCCGGATCGTCTAAAATTTTTCATGGACTTAGAATACGGCCAAACAAACCATAGTCACTGCCCCTCCATAACCATATTACATTTTTTGGCCGTTTACGGCCATAAAATTGGAAATCCGCGCAAGTCCCAAATTTTCGTATGCTATAGCCCACGCCTTCTGCCGTCCCCGGGCCCCCGGACCCGGATTGTCTAAAATTTTTCATGGACGTAGAATACGGCCAAACAAACCATAGTCACTGCCCCTCCATGACCAAATTACATTTTTTGGCCGTTTACGGCCATAAAATTGGAAATTCGCGCGAGTTCCAAATTTTCATGTGCTATTGCCCACGCCTTCTGCCGTGGCCCCGGGCCCCCGGACCCGGATCGTCTAAAATTTTTCATGGACGTAGAATACGGCCAAACAAACCATAGTCACTGCCCCTCCATGACCAAATTACATTTTTTGGCCGTTTACGGCCATAAAATTGGAAATTCGCGCGAGTTCCAAATTTTCGTGTGCTATAGCCCACGCCTTGTGCCGTGGCCCCGGACCCCCAGACCCGGAACGTCTAAAATTTTTCATGGACGTAGAATACGGCCAAACAAACCATAGTCACTGCCCCTCCATGACCAAATTACATTTTTTGGCCGTTTACGGCCATAAAATTGGAAATTCGCGCGAGTTCCAAATTTTCATGTGCTATTGCCCACGCCTTCTGCCGTGGGCCCAGGCCCCCGGACCCGGATCGTCTAAAAATTTTCATGGACTTAGGATACGGCCAGACGAACCATAGTCACTGCCCCTCCAAGACCAAATTACATTTTTTGGCCGTATACGGCCATAAAATTGGAAATTCGCGCGAGTCCAATATTTTCGTGTGCTATAGCCCACTCCTTCTGTCGTGGCCCCGGTCCCCCGGACCCGGATCGTCTAACATTTTTCATGGACTTAGAATACGGCCAAACAAACCATAGTCACTGCCCCTCTATGACCAAATTACATTTTTTGGCCGTTTACGGCCATAAAATTGGAAATTCGCGCGAGTTCCAAATATTCGTGTGCTATAGCCCACGCCTTCTGCCGTCGCCCCGGACTCCCGGACCCGGATCGTCTAAAATTTTTCATGGACGTAGAATACGGCCAAACAAACCATAGTCACTTCCCCTCCATGACCAAATTACATTTTTTGGCCGTTTACGGCCATAAAATTGGAAATTCGCGCGAGTTCCAAATTTTCATGTGCTATAGCCCACGGCTTCTGCCGTGGCCCCGGGCCCCCGGACTCGGATCGTCTAAGATTTTTCATGGTCGTATAATACGTCCAAACAAACCATAGTCACTGCCCATTCATGACCAAATTACATTTTTTGGCCGTTTACGGCCATAAAATTGGAAATCCGCGCGAGTCCCAAAATTTCGTGTGCTATAAGCCCACGCCTTCTGTTGTTGCCCCGGGCCCCCGGACCCAGATCGTTTAAAATCTTTCATGGACTTAGAATATGGCCATACGAACCATACTCACTGCCCCTCCATGACTAAATTACATTTTTTGGGCGTTTACGGCCATAAAATTGGAAATTCGCGCGAGTCCCGAATTTTCATGTGCTATAACCCACGCCTTCTGCCGTGGCCCCGGGCCCCCGGACCCGGATCGTCTAAATATTTTCATGGTCGTAGAATACGGCCAAACAAACCGTAGTCACTGCCTCTTACATTTTTTGGCCGTATACGGCCATAAAATTGGAAATCCGCGCGAGTCCCAAATATTCGTATGCTATAGCCCACGCCTTCTGCCGTTGCCCCGGGCCCCCGGACCCAGATCGTTCAAAATTTTTCATGGACTTAGAATACGGCTAGACGAACCATACTCACTGCCCCTCCATGACCAAATTACATTTTTTGGGCGTTTACGGCCGTAAAATTGGAAATTCGCGCGAGTTCCAAATTTTCGTGTGCTATAGCCCACGCCTTCTGCCGTGGCCCCGAGCCCCCGGACCCGGATCGTCTAAAATTTTTCATGGACTTAGAATACGGCCAAACGAACCATACTCACTGCCCCTCCATGACCAAATTACATTTTTTGGGCGTTTACGGCCATAAAATTGGAAATTCGCGCGAGTCCCGAATTTTCGTGTGCTATAGCCCACGCCTTCTGCCGTAGTCCCGGACCCCTAGACCCTGATCGTCTAAAATTTTTCATGGACATAGAATACGGCCACACGAACCATAGTCACTGCCCCTCCATGACCAAATTTCATTTTTTGGGCGTTTCCGCCAATAAAATTGGAAATTCGCGCGAGTCCAAAATTTTCGTGTGCCATAGCCCACGCCTTCAGCCGTGGCCCCGGTCCCCCGGACCCGGATCGTCTAAAATTTTTCATGGACTTAGAATACGGCCAAACAAACCATAGTCACTGCCCCTCCATAACCAAATTATATTTTTTGGCCGTTTACGGACATAAAATTGGAAATTCGCGCGAGTCCCAAATTTTCGTGTGCTATAGCACACGCCTTCTGCCGTAGCCCCGGACCCCTAGACCCTGATCGTCTAAAATTTTCATGGACATAGAATACGGCCACACGAACCATAGTCGCTGCCCCTCCACGACCAAATTACATTTTTTGGGCGTTTACGGCCAAAAAATTAGAAATCCGCGCAAGTCCCAAATTTTCGTGTTCTATAGCCCACGCCTTCTGCCGTGGCCCCGGACCCCCGGACCCGGATCGTCTAAAATTTTTCATGGACTTAGAATACGGCCAAACGAACCATAGTCACTGCCCCTCCATGACCAAATTTCATTTTTTGGGCGTTTCCGGCAATAAAATTGGAAATTCGCGCTAGTCCAAAATTTTCGTGTGCTATAGCCCACGCCTTCTGCCGTGGCCCCGATCCCCTGGACCCGGATCGTCTAATAATTTTCATGGACTTAGAATACGGCCAAACAAACCATAGTCACTGCCCCTCCATGACCAAATTACATTATTTGGGCATTTACAGCCATAAAATTTGAAATTCGCACGAGTCCCGAATTTTCGTGTGCTATAGCCCACGCCTTCTGCCCTTGCCCTGGACCCCTAGACCCGGATCGTCTAAAATTTTTCATGAACGTAGAATACGGCCAAACAAACCATAGTCACTGCCCCTCCATGACCAAATTACATTTTTTGGCCGTTTACGGCCATAAAATTTGAAATTCGCACGAGTTCCAAATTTCCTGTGCTATAGCCCGCGCCTTCTATCGTGGCCCCGCGCCCCCGGACCCGGATCATTAAAAATTTTCATGGACGTAGAATACAGCCAAACAAACCATAGTCACTGCCCCTCCATGACCAAATTATATTTTTTAGCCGTTTACGGCCATAAAATTGGAAATTCGCGCGAGTTCCAAATTTTCATGTGCTATAGCCCACGCCTTCTGCCGTCGCCCCGGACTCCCGGACCCGGATCGTCTAAAATTTTTCATGGACGTAGAATACGGCCAAACAAACCATAGTCACTTCCCCTCCATGACCAAATTACATTTTTTGGCCGTTTACGGCCATAAAATTGGAAATTCGCGCGAGTCCAAAATTTTCGTGTGCTATAACCCACGCCTTCTGTCGTGGCCCCGGTCCCCCGGACCCGGATCGTCTAACATTTTTCATGGACTTAGAATAAGGCCAAACAAACCATAGTCACTGCCCCTCCATGACCAAATTACATTTTTTGGCCGTTTACGGCCATAAAATTGGAAATTCGCGCGAGTTCCAAATATTCGTGTGCTATAGCCCACGCCTTCTGCCGTCGCCCCGGACTCCCGGACCCGGATCGTCTAAAATTTTTCATGGACGTAAAATACGGCCAAACAAACCATAGTCACTTCCCCTCCATGACCAAATTACATTTTTTGGCCGTTTACGGCCATAAAATTGGAAATTCGCGCGAGTTCCAAATTTTCATGTGCTATAGCCCACGCCTTCTGCCGTGGCCCCGGGCCCCCGGACTCGGATCGTCTAAAATTTTTCATGGTCGTATAATACGTCCAATCAAACCATAGTCACTGCCCCTCCATGACCAAATTACATTTTTTGGCCGTTTACGGCCATAAAATTGGAAATCTGCGCGAGTCCCAAATTTTCGTGTGCTATAGCCCACGCCTTCTGCTGTTGCCCCTGGCCCCCGGACCCAGATCGTTTAAAATCATTCATGGACTTAGAATATGGCCATACGAACCATACTCACTGCCCCTCCATGACCAAATTACATTTTTTGGGCGCTTACGGCCATAAAATTGAAAATCCGCGCGAGTCCTAAATTTTCGTATGCTATAGCCCACGCCTTCTGCCGTCCCCGGGCCCCCAGACCCGGATCGTCTAAAATTTTTCATGGACGTAGAATACGGCCAAACAAACCATAGTCACTGCCCCTCCATGACAAAATTACATTTTTGGCCGTTTACGGCCATAAAATTGGAAATTCGTGCGAGTTCCAAATTTTCGTGTGCTATAGCCCACGCCTTCTGCCGTGGCCCCGGGCCCCCGAACCCGGATCGTCTAAAATTTTTCATGGACTTAGAATACGGCCAGATGAACCATACTCACTGCCCCTCCATGACCAAAGTAGATTTTTTGGCCGTATACGGCCATATAATTGGAAATTCGCGCGAGTCCCGAATATTCGTGTGCTATCGCCCACGCCTTCTGCCGTGACCCCGGGCCCCCGGACCCGGATCGTCTAAATATTTTCATGGACGTAGAATTCGGCCAAACAAACCATAGTCACTGCCCCTCCATGACCAAATTACATTTTTTGGCCGCATACGGCCATAAAATTTGAAATCCGCGCGAGTCCCAAATTTTCGTATGCTATAGCCCACGCCTTCTGCCGTTGCCCCGGTCCCCCGGACCCTGATCGTTTAAAATTTTTCATGGACTTAGAATATGGCCAGACGAACCATACTCACTGCCCCTCCATGACCAAATTACATTTTTTGGCCGTTTACGGCCATAAAATTGGAAATTCGCGCGAGTTCCAAATATTCGTGTGCTATAGCCCACGCCTTCTGCCGTCGCCCCGGACTCCCGGACCCGGATCGTCTAAAATTTTTCATGGACGTAGAATACGGCCAAACAAACCATAGTCACTTCCCCTCCATGACCAAATTACATTTTTTGGCCGTTTACGGCCATAAAATTGGAAATTCGCGCGAGTCCAAAATTTTCGTGTGCTATAGCCCACGCCTTCTGTCGTGGCCCCGGTCCCCCGGACCCGGATCGTCTAACATTTTTCATGGACTTAGAATACGGCCAAACAAACCATAGTCACTGCCCCTCCATGACCAAATTACATTTTTTGGCCGTTTACGGCCATAAAATTTGAAATTCGTGCGAGTTCCAAATATTCGTGTGCTATAGCCCACGCCTTCTGCCGTCGCCCCGGACTCCCGGACCCGGATCGTCTAAAATTTTTCATGGACGTAAAATACGGCCAAACAAACCATAGTCACTTCCCCTCCATGACCAAATTACATTTTTTGGCCGTTTACGGCCATAAAATTGGAAATTCGCGCGAGTTCCAAATTTTCATGTGCTATAGCCCACGCCTTCTGCCGTGGCCCCGGGCCCCCGGACTCGGATCGTCTAAAATTTTTCATGGTCGTATAATACGTCCAATCAAACCATAGTCACTGCCCCTCCATGACCAAATTACATTTTTTGGCCGTTTACGGCCATAAAATTGGAAATCTGCGCGAGTCCCAAATTTTCGTGTGCTATAGCCCACGCCTTCTGCTGTTGCCCCTGGCCCCCGGACCCAGATCGTTTAAAATCATTCATGCACTTAGAAT
Source organism: Nicotiana benthamiana (assembly GCA_034376525.1). NCBI lineage: Eukaryota > Viridiplantae > Streptophyta > Magnoliopsida > Solanales > Solanaceae > Nicotiana > Nicotiana benthamiana. Next base: position 255,109 of record JAXGFW010000026.1, on the reverse strand, counting down.
ATGGCCATACGAACCATACTCACTGCCCCTCCATGACCAAATTACATTTTTTGGGCGCTTACGGCCATAAAATTGAAAATACGCGCGAGTCCTAAATTTTCGTATGCTATAGCCCACGCCTTCTGCCGTCCCCGGGCCCCCGGACCCGGATCGTCTAAAATTTTTCATGGACGTAGAATACGGCCAAACAAACCATAGTCACTGCCCCTCCATGACAAAATTACATTTTTGGCCGTTTACGGCCATAAAATTGGAAATTCGTGCGAGTTCCAAATTTTCGTGTGCTATAGCCCACGCCTTCTGCCGTGGCCCCGGGCCCCCGAACCCGGATCGTCTAAAATTTTTCATGGACTTAGAATACGGCCAGATGAACCATACTCACTGCCCCTCCATGACCAAATTAGATTTTTTGGGCGTATACGGCCATATAATTGGAAATTCGCGCGAGTCCCGAATTTTCGTGTGCTATCGCCCACGCCTTCTGCCGTGACCCCGGGCCCCCGGACCCGGATCGTCTAAATATTTTCATGGACGTAGAATACGGCCAAACAAACCATAGTCACTGCCCCTCCATGACCAAATTACATTTTTTGGCCGCATACGGCCATAAAATTTGAAATCCGCGCGAGTCCCAAATTTTCGTATGCTATAGCCCACGCCTTCTGCCGTTGCCCCGGGCCCCCGTACCCTGATCGTTTAAAATTTTTCATGGACTTAGAATACGGCTAGACGAACCATACTCACTGCCCCTCCATGACCAAATTACATTTTTTGGGCGTTTACGGCCATAAAATTGGAAATCCGCGCGAGTCCCAAATTTTCGTATGCTATAGCCCACGCCTTCTGCCGTTGCCCCGGGCCCCCGGACCCTGATCGTTTAAAATTTTTCATGGACTTAGAATACGGCTAGACAAACCATACTCACTGCCCCTCCATGACCAAATTACTTTTTTTGGGCGTTTACGGCCATAAAATTGGAAATTCGCGCGAGTTCCAAATTTTCGTGTGCTATAGCCCACGCCTTCTGCCGTCGCCCCGGGCCCCCGGACCCGGATCGTCTAAAATTTTTCATGGACTTAGAATACGGCCAGACGAACCATACTCACTGCCCCTCCATGACCAAATTACATTTTTTGGGCGTTTACGGCCATAAAATTGGAAATCCGCGCGAGTCCCAAATTTTCGTGTGCTATAGCCCACGCCTTATGCCGTTGCCCCGGGCCCCCGGACCCGGATCGTCTAAAATTTTTCTTGGACTTAGAAAACGGCCAGACGAACCATATCACTGCCCCTCCATGACCAAATTTCATTTTTTGGGCGTTTCCGGCAATAAAATTTGAAATTCGCGCGAGTCCAAAATTTTCGTGTGCTATATCCCACGCCTTCTGCCGTGGCCCCGGTCCACCGGACCCGGATCGTCTAAAATTTTTCATGGACTTAGAATACGGCCAAACAAACCATAGTCACTGCCCCTCCATAACCATATTACATTTTTTGGCCGTTTACGGCCATAAAATTGGAAATCCGCGCAAGTCCCAAATATTCGTATGCTATAGCCCACGCCTTCTGCCGTCCCCGGGCCCCCGGACCCGGATTGTCTAAAATTTTTCATGGACGTAGAATACGGCCAAACAAACCATAGTCACTGCCCCTCCATGACCAAATTACATTTTTTGGCCGTTTACGGCCATAAAATTGGAAATTCGCGCGAATTCCAAATTTTCGTGTGCTATAGCCCACGCCTTGTGCCGTGGCCCCGGACCCCCAGACCTGGAATGTCTAAAATTTTTCATGGACGTAGAATACGGCCAAACAAACCATAGTCACTGCCCCTCCATGACCAAATTACATTTTTTGGCCGTTTACGGCCATAAAATTGGAAATTCGCGCGAGTTCCAAATTTTCATGTGCTATTGCCCACGCCTTCTGCCGTGGCCCCGGGCCCCCGGACCCGGATCGTCTAAAATTTTTCATGGACGTAGAATACGGCCAAACAAACCATAGTCACTGCCCCTCCATGACCAAATTACATTTTTTGGCCGTTTACGGGCATAAAATTGGAAATTCGCGCGAGTTCCAAATTTTCGTGTGCTATAGCCCACGCCTTGTGCCGTGGCCCCGGACCCCCAGACCCGGATCGTCTAACATTTTTCATGGACTTAGGATACGGCCAGACGAACCATAGTCACTGCCCCTCCAAGACCAAATTACATTTTTTGGCCGTATACGGCCATAAAATTGGAAATTCGCGCGAGTCCAAAATTTTCGTGTGCTATAGCCCACGCCTTCTGTCGTGGCCCCGGTCCCCCGGACCCGGATCGTCTAACATTTTTCATGGACGTAGAATACGGCCAAACAAACCATAGTCACTGCCCCTCCATGACCAAATTACATTTTTTGGGCGTTTACGGCCATAAAATTGGAAATCCGCGCGAGTCCCAAATTTTCGTGTGCTATAGCCCACGCCTTATGCCGTTGCCCCGGGCCCCCGGACCCGGATCGTCTAAAATTTTTCATGGACTTAGGATACGGCCAGACGAACCATAGTCACTGCCCCTCCAAGACCAAATTACATTTTTTGGCCGTATACGGCCATAAAATTGGAAATTCGCGCGAGTCCAAAATTTTCGTGTGCTATAGCCCACGCCTTCTGTCGTGGCCCCGGTCCCCCGGACCCGGATCGTCTAACATTTTTCATGGACTTAGAATACGGCCAAACAAACCATAGTCACTGCCCCTCCATGACCAAATTACATTTTTTGGCCGTTTACGGCCATAAAATTGGAAATTCGCGCGAGTTCCAAATATTCGTGTGCTATAGCCCACGCCTTCTGCCGTCGCCCCGGACTCCCGGACCCGGATCGTGTAAAATTTTTCATGGACGTAGAATACGGCCAAACAAACCATAGTCACTTCCCCTCCATGACCAAATTACATTTTTTGGCCGTTTACGGCCATAAAATTGGAAATTCGCGCGAGTTCCAAATTTTCATGTGCTATAGCCCACGCCTTCTGCTGTGGCCCCGGGCCCCCGGACTCGGATCGTCTAAGATTTTTCATGGTCGTATAATACGTCCAAACAAACCATAGTCACTGCCCCTCCATGACCAAATTACATTTTTTGGCCGCATACGGTCATAAAATTTGAAATCCGCGCGAGTCCCAAATTTTAGTATGCTATAGCCCACGCCTTCTGCCGTTGCCCCGGGCCCACGGACCCTGATCGTTTAAAATTTTTCATGGACTTAGAATACGGCTAGACGAACCATACTCACTGCCCCTCCATGACCAAATTACATTTTTTGGGCGTTTACGGCCATAAAATTGGAAATCCGCGCGAGTCCCAAATTTTCGTATGCTATAGCCCACGCCTTCTGCCGTTGCCCCGGGCCCCCGGACCCTGATCGTTTAAAATTTTTCATGGACTTAGAATACGGCTAGACAAACCATACTCACTACCCCTCCATGACCAAATTACTTTTTTTGGGCGTTTACGGCCATAAAATTGGAAATTCGCGCGAGTTCCAAATTTTCGTGTGCTATAGCCCACGCCTTCTGCCGTCGCCCCGGGCCCCCGGACCCGGATCGTCTAAAATTTTTCATGGACTTAGAATACGGCCAGACGAACCATACTCACTGCCCCTCCATGACCAAATTATATTTTTTGGGCGTTTACGGCCATAAAATTGGAAATCCGCGCGAGTCCCAAATTTTCGTGTGCTATAGCCCACGCCTTATGCCGTTGCCCCGGGCCCCCGGACCCGGATCGTCTAAAATTTTTCATGGACTTAGAAAACGGCCAGACGAACCATATCACTGCCCCTCCATGACCAAATTTCATTTTTTGGGCGTTTCCGGCAATAAAATTTGAAATTCGCGCGAGTCCAAAATTTTCGTGTGCTATATCCTACGCCTTCTGTCGTGGCCCCGGTCCCCCGGACCCGGATCGTCTAACATTTTTCATGGACTTAGAATAAGGCCAAACAAACCATAGTCACTGCCCCTCCATGACCAAATTACATTTTTTGGCCGTTTACGGCCATAAAATTGGAAATTCGCGCGAGTTCCAAATATTCGTGTGCTATAGCCCACGCCTTCTGCCGTCGCCCCGGACTCCCGGACCCGGATCGTCTAAAATTTTTCATGGACGTAAAATACGGCCAAACAAACCATAGTCACTTCCCCTCCATGACCAAATTACATTTTTTGGCCGTTTACGGCCATAAAATTGGAAATTCGCGCGAGTTCCAAATTTTCATGTGCTATAGCCCACGCCTTCTGCCGTGGCCCCGGGCCCCCGGACTCGGATCGTCTAAAATTTTTCATGGTCGTATAATACGTCCAATCAAACCATAGTCACTGCCCCTCCATGACCAAATTACATTTTTTGGCCGTTTACGGCCATAAAATTGGAAATCTGCGCGAGTCCCAAATTTTCGTGTGCTATAGCCCACGCCTTCTGCTGTTGCCCCTGGCCCCCGGACCCAGATCGTTTAAAATCATTCATGGACTTAGAATATGGCCATACGAACCATACTCACTGCCCCTCCATGACCAAATTACATTTTTTGGGCGCTTACGGCCATAAAATTGAAAATCCGCGCGAGTCCTAAATTTTCGTATGCTATAGCCCACGCCTTCTGCCGTCCCCGGGCCCCCAGACCCGGATCGTCTAAAATTTTTCATGGACGTAGAATACGGCCAAACAAACCATAGTCACTGCCCCTCCATGACAAAATTACATTTTTGGCCGTTTACGGCCATAAAATTGGAAATTCGTGCGAGTTCCAAATTTTCGTGTGCTATAGCCCACGCCTTCTGCCGTGGCCCCGGGCCCCCGAACCCGGATCGTCTAAAATTTTTCATGGACTTAGAATACGGCCAGATGAACCATACTCACTGCCCCTCCATGACCAAAGTAGATTTTTTGGCCGTATACGGCCATATAATTGGAAATTCGCGCGAGTCCCGAATATTCGTGTGCTATCGCCCACGCCTTCTGCCGTGACCCCGGGCCCCCGGACCCGGATCGTCTAAATATTTTCATGGACGTAGAATTCGGCCAAACAAACCATAGTCACTGCCCCTCCATGACCAAATTACATTTTTTGGCCGCATACGGCCATAAAATTTGAAATCCGCGCGAGTCCCAAATTTTCGTATGCTATAGCCCACGCCTTCTGCCGTTGCCCCGGTCCCCCGGACCCTGATCGTTTAAAATTTTTCATGGACTTAGAATATGGCCAGACGAACCATACTCACTGCCCCTCCATGACCAAATTACATTTTTTGGCCGTTTACGGCCATAAAATTGGAAATTCGCGCGAGTTCCAAATATTCGTGTGCTATAGCCCACGCCTTCTGCCGTCGCCCCGGACTCCCGGACCCGGATCGTCTAAAATTTTTCATGGACGTAGAATACGGCCAAACAAACCATAGTCACTTCCCCTCCATGACCAAATTACATTTTTTGGCCGTTTACGGCCATAAAATTGGAAATTCGCGCGAGTCCAAAATTTTCGTGTGCTATAGCCCACGCCTTCTGTCGTGGCCCCGGTCCCCCGGACCCGGATCGTCTAACATTTTTCATGGACTTAGAATACGGCCAAACAAACCATAGTCACTGCCCCTCCATGACCAAATTACATTTTTTGGCCGTTTACGGCCATAAAATTTGAAATTCGTGCGAGTTCCAAATATTCGTGTGCTATAGCCCACGCCTTCTGCCGTCGCCCCGGACTCCCGGACCCGGATCGTCTAAAATTTTTCATGGACGTAAAATACGGCCAAACAAACCATAGTCACTTCCCCTCCATGACCAAATTACATTTTTTGGCCGTTTACGGCCATAAAATTGGAAATTCGCGCGAGTTCCAAATATTCGTGTGCTATAGCCCACGCCTTCTGCCGTCGCCCCGGACTCCCGGACCCGGATCGTGTAAAATTTTTCATGGACGTAGAATACGGCCAAACAAACCATAGTCACTTCCCCTCCATGACCAAATTACATTTTTTGGCCGTTTACGGCCATAAAATTGGAAATTCGCGCGAGTTCCAAATTTTCATGTGCTATAGCCCACGCCTTCTGCTGTTGCCCCTGGCCCCCGGACCCAGATCGTTTAAAATCATTCATGCACTTAGAATATGGCCATACGAACCATACTCACTGCCCCTCCATGACCAAATTACATTTTTTGGGCGCTTACGGCCATAAAATTGAAAATACGCGCGAGTCCTAAATTTTCGTATGCTATAGCCCACGCCTTCTGCCGTCCCCGGGCCCCCGGACCCGGATCGTCTAAAATTTTTCATGGACGTAGAATACGGCCAAACAAACCATAGTCACTGCCCCTCCATGACAAAATTACATTTTTGGCCGTTTACGGCCATAAAATTGGAAATTCGTGCGAGTTCCAAATTTTCGTGTGCTATAGCCCACGCCTTCTGCCGTGGCCCCGGGCCCCCGAACCCAGATCGTCTAAAATTTTTCATGGACTTAGAATACGGCCAGATGAACCATACTCACTGCCCCTCCATGACCAAATTAGATTTTTTGGGCGTATACGGCCATATAATTGGAAATTCGCGCGAGTCCCGAATTTTCGTGTGCTATCGCCCACGCCTTCTGCCGTGACCCCGGGCCCCCGGACCCGGATCGTCTAAATATTTTCATGGACGTAGAATACGGCCAAACAAACCATAGTCACTGCCCCTCCATGACCAAATTACATTTTTTGGCCGCATACGGCCATAAAATTTGAAATCCGCGCGAGTCCCAAATTTTCGTATGCTATAGCCCACGCCTTCTGCCGTTGCCCCGGGCCCCCGTACCCTGATCGTTTAAAATTTTTCATGGACTTAGAATACGGCTAGACGAACCATACTCACTGCCCCTCCATGACCAAATTACATTTTTTGGGCGTTTACGGCCATAAAATTGGAAATCCGCGCGAGTCCCAAATTTTCGTATGCTATAGCCCACGCCTTCTGCCGTTGCCCCGGGCCCCCGGACCCTGATCGTTTAAAATTTTTCATGGACTTAGAATACGGCTAGACAAACCATACTCACTGCCCCTCCATGACCAAATTACTTTTTTTGGGCGTTTACGGCCATAAAATTGGAAATTCGCGCGAGTTCCAAATTTTCGTGTGCTATAGCCCACGCCTTCTGCCGTCGCCCCGGGCCCCCGGACCCGGATCGTCTAAAATTTTTCATGGACTTAGAATACGGCCAGACGAACCATACTCACTGCCCCTCCATGACCAAATTACATTTTTTGGGCGTTTACGGCCATAAAATTGGAAATCCGCGCGAGTCCCAAATTTTCGTGTGCTATAGCCCACGCCTTATGCCGTTGCCCCGGGCCCCCGGACCCGGATCGTCTAAAATTTTTCTTGGACTTAGAAAACGGCCAGACGAACCATATCACTGCCCCTCCATGACCAAATTTCATTTTTTGGGCGTTTCCGGCAATAAAATTTGAAATTCGCGCGAGTCCAAAATTTTCGTGTGCTATATCCCACGCCTTCTGCCGTGGCCCCGGTCCACCGGACCCGGATCGTCTAAAATTTTTCATGGACTTAGAATACGGCCAAACAAACCATAGTCACTGCCCCTCCATAACCATATTACATTTTTTGGCCGTTTACGGCCATAAAATTGGAAATCCGCGCAAGTCCCAAATATTCGTATGCTATAGCCCACGCCTTCTGCCGTCCCCGGGCCCCCGGACCCGGATTGTCTAAAATTTTTCATGGACGTAGAATACGGCCAAACAAACCATAGTCACTGCCCCTCCATGACCAAATTACATTTTTTGGCCGTTTACGGCCATAAAATTGGAAATTCGCGCGAATTCCAAATTTTCGTGTGCTATAGCCCACGCCTTGTGCCGTGGCCCCGGACCCCCAGACCTGGAATGTCTAAAATTTTTCATGGACGTAGAATACGGCCAAACAAACCATAGTCACTGCCCCTCCATGACCAAATTACATTTTTTGGCCGTTTACGGCCATAAAATTGGAAATTCGCGCGAGTTCCAAATTTTCATGTGCTATTGCCCACGCCTTCTGCCGTGGCCCCGGGCCCCCGGACCCGGATCGTCTAAAATTTTTCATGGACGTAGAATACGGCCAAACAAACCATAGTCACTGCCCCTCCATGACCAAATTACATTTTTTGGCCGTTTACGGGCATAAAATTGGAAATTCGCGCGAGTTCCAAATTTTCGTGTGCTATAGCCCACGCCTTGTGCCGTGGCCCCGGACACCCAGACCCGGATCGTCTAACATTTTTCATGGACTTAGGATACGGCCAGACGAACCATAGTCACTGCCCCTCCAAGACCAAATTACATTTTTTGGCCGTATACGGCCATAAAATTGGAAATTCGCGCGAGTCCAAAATTTTCGTGTGCTATAGCCCACGCCTTCTGTCGTGGCCCCGGTCCCCCGGACCCGGATCGTCTAACATTTTTCATGGACGTAGAATACGGCCAAACAAACCATAGTCACTGCCCCTCCATGACCAAATTACATTTTTTGGGCGTTTACGGCCATAAAATTGGAAATCCGCGCGAGTCCCAAATTTTCGTGTGCTATAGCCCACGCCTTATGCCGTTGCCCCGGGCCCCCGGACCCGGATCGTCTAAAATTTTTCATGGACTTAGGATACGGCCAGACGAACCATAGTCACTGCCCCTCCAAGACCAAATTACATTTTTTGGCCGTATACGGCCATAAAATTGGAAATTCGCGCGAGTCCAAAATTTTCGTGTGCTATAGCCCACGCCTTCTGTCGTGGCCCCGGTCCCCCGGACCCGGATCGTCTAACATTTTTCATGGACTTAGAATACGGCCAAACAAACCATAGTCACTGCCCCTCCATGACCAAATTACATTTTTTGGCCGTTTACGGCCATAAAATTGGAAATTCGCGCGAGTTCCAAATATTCGTGTGCTATAGCCCACGCCTTCTGCCGTCGCCCCGGACTCCCGGACCCGGATCGTGTAAAATTTTTCATGGACGTAGAATACGGCCAAACAAACCATAGTCACTTCCCCTCCATGACCAAATTACATTTTTTGGCCGTTTACGGCCATAAAATTGGAAATTCGCGCGAGTTCCAAATTTTCATGTGCTATAGCCCACGCCTTCTGCTGTGGCCCCGGGCCCCCGGACTCGGATCGTCTAAGATTTTTCATGGTCGTATAATACGTCCAAACAAACCATAGTCACTGCCCCTCCATGACCAAATTACATTTTTTGGCCGCATACGGTCATAAAATTTGAAATCCGCGCGAGTCCCAAATTTTCGTATGCTATAGCCCACGCCTTCTGCCGTTGCCCCGGGCCCACGGACCCTGATCGTTTAAAATTTTTCATGGACTTAGAATACGGCTAGACGAACCATACTCACTGCCCCTCCATGACCAAATTACATTTTTTGGGCGTTTACGGCCATAAAATTGGAAATCCGCGCGAGTCCCAAATTTTCGTATGCTATAGCCCACGCCTTCTGCCGTTGCCCCGGGCCCCCGGACCCTGATCGTTTAAAATTTTTCATGGACTTAGAATACGGCTAGACAAACCATACTCACTACCCCTCCATGACCAAATTACTTTTTTTGGGCGTTTACGGCCATAAAATTGGAAATTCGCGCGAGTTCCAAATTTTCGTGTGCTATAGCCCACGCCTTCTGCCGTCGCCCCGGGCCCCCGGACCCGGATCGTCTAAAATTTTTCATGGACTTAGAATACGGCCAGACGAACCATACTCACTGCCCCTCCATGACCAAATTATATTTTTTGGGCGTTTACGGCCATAAAATTGGAAATCCGCGCGAGTCCCAAATTTTCGTGTGCTATAGCCCACGCCTTATGCCGTTGCCCCGGGCCCCCGGACCCGGATCGTCTAAAATTTTTCATGGACTTAGAAAACGGCCAGACGAACCATATCACTGCCCCTCCATGACCAAATTTCATTTTTTGGGCGTTTCCGGCAATAAAATTTGAAATTCGCGCGAGTCCAAAATTTTCGTGTGCTATATCCCACGCCTTCTGCCGTGGCCCCGGTCCACCGGACCCGGATCGTCTAAAATTTTTCATGGACTTAGAATACGGCCAAACAAACCATAGTCACTGCCCCTCCATAACCATATTACATTTTTTGGCCGTTTACGGCCATAAAATTGGAAATTCGCGCAAGTCCCAAATATTCGTATGCTATAGCCCACGCCTTCTGCCGTCCCCGGGCCCCCGGACCCGGATTGTCTAAAATTTTTCATGGACGTAGAATACGGCCAAACAAACCATAGTCACTGCCCCTCCATGACCAAATTACATTTTTTGGCCGTTTACGGCCATAAAATTGGAAATTCGCGCGAATTCCAAATTTTCGTGTGCTATAGCCCACGCCTTGTGCCGTGGCCCCGGACCCCCAGTCCTGGAATGTCTAAAATTTTTCATGGACGTAGAATACGGCCAAACAAACCATAGTCACTGCCCCTCCATGACCAAATTACATTTTTTGGCCGTTTACGGCCATAAAATTGGAAATTCGCGCGAGTTCCAAATTTTCATGTGCTATTGCCCACGCCTTCTGCCGTGGCCCCGGGCCCCCGGACCCGGATCGTCTAAAATTTTTCATGGACGTAGAATACGGCCAAACAAACCATAGTCACTGCCCCTCCATGACCAAATTACATTTTTTGGCCGTTTACGGGCATAAAATTGGAAATTCGCGCGAGTTCCAAATTTTCGTGTGCTATAGCCCACGCCTTGTGCCGTGGCCCCGGACCCCCAGACCCGGATCGTCTAACATTTTTCATGGACTTAGGATACGGCCAGACGAACCATAGTCACTGCCCCTCCAAGACCAAATTACATTTTTTGGCCGTATACGGCCATAAAATTGGAAATTCGCGCGAGTCCAAAATTTTCGTGTGCTATAGCCCACGCCTTCTGTCGTGGCCCCGGTCCCCCGGACCCGGATCGTCTAACATTTTTCATGGACGTAGAATACGGCCAAACAAACCATAGTCACTGCCCCTCCATGACAAAATTACATTTTTTGGGCGTTTACGGCCATAAAATTGGAAATCCGCGCGAGTCCCAAATTTTCGTGTGCTATAGCCCACGCCTTATGCCGTTGCCCCGGGCCCCCGGACCCGGATCGTCTAAAATTTTTCATGGACTTAGGATACGGCCAGACGAACCATAGTCACTGCCCCTCCAAGACCAAATTACATTTTTTGGCCGTATACGGCCATAAAATTGGAAATTCGCGCGAGTCCAAAATTTTCGTGTGCTATAGCCCACGCCTTCTGTCGTGGCCCCGGTCCCCCGGACCCGGATCGTCTAACATTTTTCATGGACTTAGAATACGGCCAAACAAACCATAGTCACTGCCCCTCCATGACCAAATTACATTTTTTGGCCGTTTACGGCCATAAAATTGGAAATTCGCGCGAGTTCCAAATATTCGTGTGCTATAGCCCACGCCTTCTGCCGTCGCCCCGGACTCCCGGACCCGGATCGTGTAAAATTTTTCATGGACGTAGAATACGGCCAAACAAACCATAGTCACTTCCCCTCCATGACCAAATTACATTTTTTGGCCGTTTACGGCCATAAAATTGGAAATTCGCGCGAGTTCCAAATTTTCATGTGCTATAGCCCACGCCTTCTGCTGTGGCCCCGGGCCCCCGGACTCGGATCGTCTAAGATTTTTCATGGTCGTATAATACGTCCAAACAAACCATAGTCACTGCCCCTCCATGACCAAATTACATTTTTTGGCCGCATACGGTCATAAAATTTGAAATCCGCGCGAGTCCCAAATTTTCGTATGCTATAGCCCACGCCTTCTGCCGTTGCCCCGGGCCCACGGACCCTGATCGTTTAAAATTTTTCATGGACTTAGAATACGGCTAGACGAACCATACTCACTGCCCCTCCATGACCAAATTACATTTTTTGGGCGTTTACGGCCATAAAATTGGAAATCCGCGCGAGTCCCAAATTTTCGTATGCTATAGCCCACGCCTTCTGCCGTTGCCCCGGGCCCCCGGACCTGATCGTTTAAAATTTTTCATGGACTTAGAATACGGCTAGACGAACCATACTCACTGCCCCTCCATGACCAAATTACATTTTTTGGGCGTTTACGGCCATAAAATTGGAAATTCGCGCGAGTTCCAAATTTTCGTGTGCTATAGCCCACGCCTTCTGCCGTCGCCCCGGGCCCCTGGACCCGGATCGTCTAAAATTTTTCATGGACTTAGAATACGGCCAGACGAACCATACTCACTGCCCCTCCATGACCAAATTATATTTTTTGGGCGTTTACGGCCATAAAATTGGAAATCCGCGCGAGTCCCAAATTTTCGTGTGCTATAGCCCACGCCTTATGCCGTTGCCCCGGGCCCCCGGACCCGGATCGTCTAAAATTTTTCATGGACTTAGAATGCGGCCAGACGAACCATAGTCACTGCCCCTCCATGACCAAATTTCATTTTTTGGGCGTTTCCGGCAATAAAATTGGAAATTCGCGCGAGTCCAAAATTTTCGTGTGCTATATCCCACGCCTTCTGCCGTGGCCCCGGTCCCCCGGACCCGGATCGTCTAAAATTTTTCATGGACTTAGAATACGGCCAAACAAACCATAGTCACTGCCCCTCCATAACCATATTACATTTTTTGGCCGTTTACGGCCATAAAATTGGAAATCCGCGCAAGTCCCAAATTTTCGTATGCTATAGCCCACGCCTTCTGCCGTCCCCGGGCCCCCGGACCCGGATTGTCTAAAATTTTTCATGGATGTAGAATACGGCCAAACAAACCATAGTCACTGCCCCTCCATGACCAAATTACATTTTTTGGCCGTTTACGGCCATAAAATTTGAAATTCGCGCGAGTTCCAAATTTTCATGTGCTATTGCCCACGCCTTCTGCCGTGGCCCCGGGCCCCCGGACCCGGATCGTCTAAAATTTTTCATGGACGTAGAATACGGCCAAACAAACCATAGTCACTGCCCCTCCATGACCAAATTACATTTTTTGGCCGTTTACGGCCATAAAATTGGAAATTTGCGCGAGTTCCAAATTTTCGTGTGCTATAGCCCACGCCTTGTGCCGTGGCCCCGGACCCCCAGACCCGGAACGTCTAAAATTTTTCATGGACGTAGAATACGGCCAAACAAACCATAGTCACTGCCCCTCCATGACCAAATTACATTTTTTGGCCGTTTACGGCCATAAAATTGGAAATTCGCGCGAGTTCCAAATTTTCATGTGCTATTGCCCACGCCTTCTGCCGTGGGCCCAGGCCCCCGGACCCGAATCGTCTAAAAATTTTCATGGACTTCGGATACGGCCAGACGAACCATAGTCACTGCCCCTCCAAGACCAAATTATATTTTTTGGCCGTATACGGCCATAAAATTGGAAATTCGCGCGAGTCCAATATTTTCGTGTGCTATAGCCCACGCCTTCTGTCGTGGCCCCGGTCCCCCGGACCCGGATCGTCTAACATTTTTCATGGACTTAGAATACGGCCAAACAAACCATAGTCACTGCCCCTCCATGACCAAATTACATTTTTTGGCCGTTTACGGCCATAAAATTGGAAATTCGCGCGAGTTCCAAATATTCGTGTGCTATAGCCCACGCCTTCTGCCGTCGCCCCGGACTCCCGGACCCGGATCGTCTAAAATTTTTCATGGACGTAGAATACGGCCAAACAAACCATAGTCACTTCCCCTCCATGACCAAATTACATTTTTTGGCCGTTTACGGCCATAAAATTGGAAATTCGCGCGAGTTCCAAATTTTCATGTGCTATAGCCCACGGCTTCTGCCGTGGCCCCGGGCCCCCGGACTCGGATCGTCTAAGATTTTTCATGGTCGTATAATACGTCCAAACAAACCATAGTCACTGCCCATTCATGACCAAATTACATTTTTTGGCCGTTTACGGCCATAAAATTGGAAATCCGCGCGAGTCCCAAATTTTCGTGTGCTATAGCCCACGCCTTCTGTTGTTGCCCCGGGCCCCCGGACCCAGATCGTTTAAAATCTTTCATGGACTTAGAATATGGCCATACGAACCATACTCACTGCCCCTCCATGACTAAATTACATTTTTTGGGCGTTTACGGCCATAAAATTGGAAATTCGCGCGAGTCCCGAATTTTCATGTGCTATAACCCACGCCTTCTGCCGTGGCCCCGGGCCCCCGGACCCGGATCGTCTAAATATTTTCATGGACGTAGAATACGGCCAAACAAACCATAGTCACTGCCTCTCCATGACCAAATTACATTTTTTGGCCGTATACGGCCATAAAATTGGAAATCCGCGCGAGTCCCAAATATTCGTATGCTATAGCCCACGCCTTCTGCCGTTGCCCCGGGCCCCCGGACCCAGATCGTTCAAAATTTTTCATGGACTTAGAATACGGCTAGACGAACCATACTCACTGCCCCTCCATGACCAAATTACATTTTTTGGGCGTTTACGGCCGTAAAATTGGAAATTCGCGCGAGTTCCAAATTTTCGTGTGCTATAGTCCACGCCTTCTGCCGTGGCCCCGAGCCCCCGGACCCGGATCGTCTAAAATTTTTCATGGACGTAGAATACGTCCAAACAAACGATAGTCACTGCTCCTACATGACCAAATTACATTTTTTGGTTGTTTATGGCCATAAAATTGGAAATCCGCGCGAGTCCTAAATTTTCGTGTGCTATAGCCCACGCCTTATGCCGTTGCCCCGGGCCCCCAGACCCAGATCGTTTAAAATTTTTCATGGACTTAGAATACGGCCAAACGAACCATACTCACTGCCCCTCCATGACCAAATTACATTTTTTGGGCGTTTACGGCCATAAAATTGGAAATTCGCGCGAGTCCCGAATTTTCGTGTGCTATAGCCCACGCCTTCTGCCGTAGTCCCGGACCCCTAGACCCTGATCGTCTAAAATTTTTCATGGACATAGAATACGGCCACACGAACCATAGTCACTGCCCCTCCATGACCAAATTTCATTTTTTGGGCGTTTACGCCAATAAAATTGGAAATTCGCGCGAGTCCAAAATTTTCGTGTGCCATAGCCCACGCCTTCTGCCGTGGCCCCGGTCCCCCGGACCCGGATCGTCTAAAATTTTTCATGGACTTAGAATACGGCCAAACAAACCATAGTCACTGCCCCTCCATAAGCAAATTACATTTTTTGGCCGTTTACGGACATAAAATTGGAAATTCGCGCGAGTCCCAAATTTTCGTGTGCTATAGCCCACGCCTTCTGCCGTAGCCCCGGACCCCTAGACCCTGATCGTCTAAAATTTTCATGGACATAGAATACGGCCACACGAACCATAGTCACTGCCCCTCCACGACCAAATTACATTTTTTGGGCGTTTACGGCCAAAAAATTAGAAATCCGCGCAAGTCCCAAATTTTCGTGTTCTATAGCCCACGCCTTCTGCCGTGGCCCCGGACCCCCGGACCCGGATCGTCTAAAATTTTTCATGGACTTAGAATACGGCCAAACGAACCATAGTCACTGCCCCTCCATGACCAAATTTCATTTTTTGGGCGATTCCGGCAATAAAATTGGAAATTCGCGCTAGTCCAAAATTTTCGTGTGCTATAGCCCACGCCTTCTGCCGTGGCCCCGGTCCCCTGGACCCGGATCGTCTAATAATTTTCATGGACTTAGAATACGGCCAAACAAACCATAGTCACTGCCCCTCCATGACCAAATTACATTATTTGGGCGTTTACAGCCATAAAATTGGAAATTCGCGCGAGTCTCGAATTTTCGTGTGCTATAGCCCACGCCTTCTGCCGTTGCCCTGGACCCCTAAACCCGGATCGTCTAAAATTTTTCATGAACGTAGAATACGGCCAAACAAACCATAGTCACTGCCCCTCCATGACCAAATTACATTTTTTGGCCGTTTACGGCCATAAAATTGGAAATTCGCGCGAGTTCCAAATTTTCGTGTGCTATAGCCCACGCCTTGTGCCGTGGCCCCGGACCCCCAGACCCGGGGCCCCGGATCCCCCGGACCCGCGCCCCCGGACCCGGATCATTAAAAATTTTCATGGACGTAGAATACGGCCAAACAAACCATAGTCACTGCCTCTCCATGACCAAATTATATTTTTTAGCCGTTTACGGCCATAAAATTGGAAATCCGCGCGAGTCCCAAATTTTCGTATGCTATAGCCCACGCCTTCTGCCGTTGCCCCGGGCCCCAGACCCAGATGGTCTAAAATTTTTCATGGACTTAGAATACGGCCAGACGAACCATAGTCACTGCCCCTCCATGACCAAATTACATTTTTTGGGCGTTTACGGCTATAAAATTGGAAATTCGCGCGAGTCCCGAATTTTGGTGTGCTATTGCCCACGCCTTGTGCCGTGGCCCCGGACCCCCGGACCCGGATCGTCTAAAATGTTTCATGGACTTAGAATACGGCAAGACGAACCATAGTCAGTGCCCTTCCATGACCAAATTACATTTTTTGGGCGTTTAAGGCCATAAAATTTGAAATTCGCGCGAGTCCATAATTTTCGTGTCCTATAGCCCACGCCTTCTGCCGTGGCCCCGGGCCCCCGGACCCGGATCGTCTAAAATTTTTTAAGATCGTAGAATACGGCCAAACGAACCATAGTCACTGAACCTCCATGACCAAATTACATTATTTAGGCGTTTACGGCCATAAAATTGGAAATCTGCGCGAGTCCTAATTTTTGTGTGCTATAGCCTACGGCTTCTGTTGTTGCCCCGGGACCCCGGAACCGGATCGTCCAATATTTTTCATGGACGTCGAATAGGTCCAAATAAACCATAGTCACTGCCCCTCCATGAGAAAATTACATTTTTGGGCGTTTACGGCCATATATATGGAAATACGCGCGAGTCCTAAATTTTCGTGTGCCATAGCCCACGCCTTCTGACGTGGCCCCGGGCCCCTGGACCTGGAACGTCTAAAGTTTTTCATGGACGTTGAATACGGCCAAAAATCATAGTCACTGCCCCGCCATGAGCAAATTACATTTTTTGGCCGTTTACGGCCATAAAATTGGAAATCCGAGCGAGTCCCAAATTTTCGTATGCTATAGCCCACGCCTTATGCCGTGGCCCCGGGCCCCCGGACCCGGATCGTCTAAAATTTTTCATGGACGTAAAATACGGCCAAACAAACCATAGTCACTGCCCCTCCATGACCAAAATACATTTTTTGGCCTTTTACGGCCATAAAATTTGAAATTCGCGCGAGTTCCAAATTTTCGTGTGCTATAGCCCACGCCTTCTGACGTGGCCCCAGGCCCCCGGACTTGGATCATCTAAAAATTTTCATGGACGTAAAATACCGCCAAACAAACCATAGTCACTGCCCCTCCATGACCAAATTACATTTTTGGCCGTTTAGGGCCATAAAATTGGAAATCCGCGCGATTCCCAAATTTTCGTGTGCTATAGCCCACGCCTTCTGCCGTTGCCCCGGGCCCCCGTACCCAGATCGTCTAAAATTTTACATGGACTTAGAATACGGCCAGACGAACCAAAGTCACTGCCCCTCCATGACATAATTACATTTTTTGGCCGTTTACGGCCATAAAATTGGAAATCCGCGCGAGTCCCAAATTTTCGTGTGCTATAGCCCACGCCTTCTGCCGTCCCCGGGCCCCCGGACCCGGATCGTCTAAAATTTTTCATGTACGTAGAATACGGCCAAACAAACCATAGTCACTGCCCCTCCATGACAAAATTACATTTTTGGCCGTTTACGGCCATAAAATTGGAAATTCGTGCGAGTTCCATATTTTCATGTGCTATAGCCCACGCCTTCTGCCGTGGCCCCGGGCCCCCGAACCCGGATCGTCTAAAATTTTTCATGGACTTATAATACGGCCAGACGAACCATACTCACTGCCCCTCCATGACCAAATTACATTTTTTGGCCGTATACGGCCATAAAATTGGAAATTCGCGCGAGTCCCGAATTTTCGTGTGCTATAGCCCACGCCTTCTGCCGTGGCCCCGGGCCCCCGGACCCGGATCGTCTAAAAACTTTCATGGACTTATAATACGGCCAGACGAACCATACTCACTGCCCCTCCATGACCAAACTACATTTTTTGGCCGTATACGGCCATAAAATTGGAAATTCGCGCGAGTCCAAAATTTTCGTGTGCTATAGCCCACGCCTTCTGTCCTTGCCCCGGGCCCCCGGACCCGGATCGTCTAACATTTTTCATGGACTTAGAATATGGCCAAACAAACCATAGTCACTGCCCCTCCATGACTAAATTGAATTTTTTGGCCGTTTACGGCCATAAAATTGGAAATTCGCGCGAGTTCCAAATATTCGTGTGCTATAGCCCACGCCTTCTGCCGTCGCTCCGGACTCCCGGACCTGGATCGTCTAAAGTTTTTCATGGACGTAGAATACGGCCAATCAAACCATAGTCACTTCCACTCCATGACCAAATTACATTTTTTGGCCGTTTACGGCCATAAAATTGGAAATTCGCGCGAGTTCCAAATTTTCATGTGCTATAGCCCATGCCTTCTACCGTGGCCCCGGGCCCCCGGACTCGGATCGTCTAAGATTTTTCATGGTCGTATAATACGTCCAAACAAACCATAGTCACTGCCCCTCCATGACAAAATTACATTTTTTGGCCGTTTACGGCCATAAAATTGGAAATCCGCGCGAGTCCCAAATTTTCGTGTGCTATAGCCCACGCCTTCTCCTGTTGCCCCGGGCCCCCGGACCCAGATCGTTTAAAATCTTTCATGGACTTAGAATATGGCCATACGAACTATACTCACTGCCTCTCCATGACTAAATTACATTTTTTGGGCGTTTACGGCCATAAAATTGGAAATTCGCGCGAGTCCCGAATTTTCGTGTGCTATAGCCCACGCCTTCTGCCGTGGCCCCGGGCCCCCGGACCCGGATCGTCTAAATATTTTCATGGACGTAGAATACGGCCAAACAAACCATAGTCACTGCCCCTCCATGACCAAATTACATTTTTTGGCCGTATACGGCCATAAAATTGGAAATCCGCGCGAGTCCCAAATTTTCGTATGCTATAGCCCACGCCTTCTGCCGTTGCCCCGGGCCCCCGGACCCAGATCGTTCAAAATTTTTCATGGACTTAGAATACGGCTAGACGAACCATACTCACTGCCCCTCCATGACCAAATTACATTTTTTGGGCGTTTACGGCCATAAAATTGGAAATTCGCGCGAGTCCAAAATTTTCGTGTGCTATAGCCCACGCCTTCTGTCGTGGCCCCGGTCCCCTGGACCCGGATCGTCTAACATTTTTCATGGACTTAGAATACGGCCAAACAAACCATAGTCACTGCCCCTCCATGACCAAATTACATTTTTTGGCCATTTACGGCTATAAAATTGGAAATTCGCGCGAGTTCCAAATTTTCGTGTGCTATAGCCCACGCCTTCTGCCGTCGCCCCGGACTCCCGGACCCGGATCGTCTAAATATTTTTATGGACGTAGAATACGGCCAAACAAACCATAGTCACTGCCCCTCCATGACCAAATTACATTTTTTGGCCGCATACGGCCATAAAATTTGAAATCCGCGCGAGTCCCAAATTTTCGTATGCTATAGCCCACGCCTTCTGCCGTTGCCCCGGGCCCCCGGACCCTGATCGGTTAAAATTTTCATGGACTTAGAATACGGCTAGACGAACCATACTCACAGCCCCTCCATGACCAAATTAAATTTTTTGGGCGTTTACGGACATAAAATTGGAAATCCGCGCGAGTCCCAAACTTTCGTATGCTATAGCCCACGCCTTCTGCCGTTGCCCCGGGCCCCCGGACCATGATCGTTTAAAATTTTTAATGGACTTAGTATACGGCTAGACGAACCATACTCACTGCCCCTCCATGACCAAATTACATTTTTTGGGCGTTTACGGCCATAAAATTGGAAATTCGCGCGAGTTCCAAATTTTCGTGTGGTATAGCCCACGCCTTCTGCCGTGGCCCCGGGCCCCCGGACCCGGATCGTCTAAATTTTTCTTGGACTTAGAATACGGCCAGACGAACCATACTCACTGCCCCTCCATGACCAAATTACATTTTTTGGGCGTTTACGGCCATAAAATTGGAAATCCGCGCGAGTCCCAAATTTTCGTGTGCTATTGCCCACGCCTTATGCCGTTGCCCCGGGCCAACGGACCCAGATCGTTTAAAATTTTTCATGGACTTATAATACGGCCAAACGAACCATACTCACTGCCCCTCCATGACCAAATTAGATTATTTGGGCGTTTACGGCCATAAAATAGGAAATTCGCGCGAGTCCGAAATTTTCGTGTGCTATAGCCCACGCCTTCTGCCGTAGCCCCGGACCCCTAGACCTTGATCGTCTAAAATTTTTCATGGACATTGAATACGGCCACACGAACCATAGTCACTTCCCCTCCATGACCAAATTACATTTTTTGGGCGTTTACGGCCAAAAAATTAGAAATCCGCGCAAGTCCCAAATTTTCGTGTTCTATAGCCCACGCCTTCTGCCGTGGCCCCGGACCCCCGGACCCGGATCGTCTAAAATTTTTCATGGACTTAGAATACGGCCAGACGAACCATAGTCACTGCCCCTCCATGACCAAATTTCATTTTTTGGGCGTTTCCGGCAATAAAATTGGAAATTCGCGCGAGTCCAAAATTTTCGTGTGCTATATCCCACGCCTTCTGCCGTGGCCCCGGTCCCCCGGACCCGGATCGTCTAAAATTTTTCATGGACTTAGAATACGGCCAAACAAACCATAGTCACTGCCCCTCCATAACCATATTACATTTTTTGGCCGTTTACGGCCATAAAATTGGAAATCCGCGCAAGTCCCAAATTTTCGTATGCTATAGCCCACGCCTTCTGCCGTCCCCGGGCCCCCGGACCCGGATTGTCTAAAATTTTTCATGGACGTAGAATACGGCCAAACAAACCATAGTCACTGCCCCTCCATGACCAAATTACATTTTTTGGCCGTTTACGGCCATAAAATTTGAAATTCGCTCGAGTTCCAAATTTTCATGTGCTATTGCCCACGCCTTCTGCCGTGGCCCCGGGCCCCCGGACCCGGATCGTCTAAAATTTTTCATGGACGTAGAATACGGCCAAACAAACCATAGTCACTGCCCCTCCATGACCAAATTACATTTTTTGGCCGTTTACGGCCATAAAATTGGAAATTCGCGCGAGTTCCAAATTTTCGTGTGCTATAGCCCACGCCTTGTGCCGTGGCCCCGGACCCCCAGACCCGGAACGTCTAAAATTTTTCATGGACGTAGAATACGGCCAAACAAACCATAGTCACTGCCCCTCCATGACCAAATTACATTTTTGGCCGTTTACGGCCATAAAATTGGAAATTCGCGCGAGTTCCAAATTTTCATGTGCTATTGCCCACGCCTTCTGCCGTGGGCCCAGGCCCCCGGACCCGAATCGTCTAAAAATTTTCATGGACTTCGGATACGGCCAGACGAACCATACTCACTGCCCCTCCAAGACCAAATTATATTTTTTGGCCGTATACGGCCATAAAATTGGAAATTCGCGCGAGTCCAATATTTTCGTGTGCTATAGCCCACGCCTTCTGTCGTGGCCCCGGTCCCCCGGACCCGGATCGTCTAACATTTTTCATGGACTTAGAATACGGCCAAACAAACCATAGTCACTGCCCCTCCATGACCAAATTACATTTTTTGGCCGTTTACGGCCATAAAATTGGAAATTCGCGCGAGTTCCAAATATTCGTGTGCTATAGCCCACGCCTTCTGCCGTCGCCCCGGACTCCCGGACCGGATCGTCTAAAATTTTTCATGGACGTAGAATACGGCCAAACAAACCATAGTCACTTCCCCTCCATGACCAAATTACATTTTTTGGCCGTTTACGGCCATAAAATTGGAAATTCGCGCGAGTTCCAAATTTTCATGTGCTATAGCCCACGGCTTCTGCCGTGGCCCCGGGCCCCCGGACTCGGATCGTCTAAGATTTTTCATGGTCGTATAATACGTCCAAACAAACCATAGTCACTGCCCATTCATGACCAAATTACATTTTTTGGCCGTTTACGGCCATAAAATTGGAAATCCGCGCGAGTCCCAAATTTTCGTGTGCTATAGCCCACGCCTTCTGTTGTTGCCCCGGGCCCCCGGACCCAGATCGTTTAAAATCTTTCATGGACTTAGAATATGGCCATACGAACCATACTCACTGCCCCTCCATGACTAAATTACATTTTTTGGGCGTTTACGGCCATAAAATTGGAAATTCGCGCGAGTCCCGAATTTTCATGTGCTATAACCCACGCCTTCTGCCGTGGCCCCGGGCCCCCGGACCCGGATCGTCTAAATATTTTCATGGACGTAGAATACGGCCAAACAAACCATAGTCACTGCCTCTCCATGACCAAATTACATTTTTTGGCCGTATACGGCCATAAAATTGGAAATCCGCGCGAGTCCCAAATATTCGTATGCTATAGCCCACGCCTTCTGCCGTTGTCCCGGGCCCCCGGACCCAGATCGTTCAAAATTTTTCATGGACATAGAATACGGCTAGACGAACCATACTCACTGCCCCTCCATGACCAAATTACATTTTTTGGGCGTTTACGGCCGTAAAATTGGAAATTCGCGCGAGTTCCAAATTTTCGTGTGCTATAGTCCACGCCTTCTGCCGTGGCCCCGAGCCCCCGGACCCGGATCGTCTAAAATTTTTCATGGACGTAGAATACGTCCAAACAAACGAGAGTCACTGCTCCTACATGACCAAATTACATTTTTTGGTAGTTTATGGCCATAAAATTGGAAATCCGCGCGAGTCCTAAATTTTCGTGTGCTATAGCCCACGCCTTATGCCGTTGCCCCGGGCCCCCAGACCCAGATCGTTTAAAATTTTTCATGGACTTAGAATACGGCCAAACGAACCATACTCACTGCCCCTCCATGACCAAATTACATTTTTTGGGCGTTTACGGCCATAAAATTGGAAATTCGCGCGAGTCCCGAATTTTCGTGTGCTATAGCCCACGCCTTCTGCCGTAGTCCCGGACCCCTAGACCCTGATCGTCTAAAATTTTTCATGGACATAGAATACGGCCACACGAACCATAGTCACTGCCCCTCCATGACCAAATTTCATTTTTTGGGCGTTTCCGCCAATAAAATTGGAAATTCGCGCGAGTCCAAAATTTTCGTGTGCCATAGCCCACGCCTTCTGCCGTGGCCCCGGTCCCCCGGACCCGGATCGTCTAAAATTTTTCATGGACTTAGAATACGGCCAAACAAACCATAGTCACTGCCCCTCCATAACCAAATTACATTTTTTGGCCGTTTACGGACATAAAATTGGAAATTCGCGCGAGTCCCAAATTTTCGTGTGCTATAGCCCACGCCTTCTGCCGTAGCCCCGGACCCCTAGACCCTGATCGTCTAAAATTTTCATGGACATAGAATACGGCCACACGAACCATAGTCACTGCCCCTCCACGACCAAATTACATTTTTTGGGCGTTTACGGCCAAAAAATTAGAAATCCGCGCAAGTCCCAAATTTTCGTGTTCTATAGCCCACGCCTTCTGCCGTGGCCCCGGACCCCCGGACCCGGATCGTCTAAAATTTTTCATGGACTTAGAATACGGCCAAACGAACCATAGTCACTGCCCCTCCATGACCAAATTTCATTTTTTGGGCGTTTCCGGCAATAAAATTGGAAATTCGCGCTAGTCCAAAATTTTCGTGTGCTATAGCCCACGCCTTCTGCCGTGGCCCCGGTCCCCTGGACCCGGATCGTCTAATAATTTTCAGGGACTTAGAATACGGCCAAACAAACCATAGTCACTGCCCCTCCATGACCAAATTACATTATTTGGGCGTTTACAGCCATAAAATTGGAAATTCGCGCGAGTCCCGAATTTTCGTGTGCTATAGCCCACGCCTTCTGCCGTTGCCCTGGACCCCTAGACCCGGATCGTCTAAAATTTTTCATGAACGTAGAATACGGCCAAACAAACCATAGTCACTGCCCCTCCATGACCAAATTACATTTTTTGGCCGTTTACGGCCATAAAATTTGAAATTCGCACGAGTTCCAAATTTTCCTGTGCTATAGCCCGCGCCTTCTATCGTGGCCCCGCGCCCCCGGACCCGGATCATTAAAAATTTTCATGGACGTAGAATACGGCCAAACAAACCATAATCACTGCCTCTCCATGACCAAATTATATTTTTTAGCCGTTTACGGCCATAAAATTGGAAATCCGCGCGAGTCCCAAATTTTCGTATGCTATAGCCCACGCCTTCTGCCGTTGCCCCGGGCCCCAGACCCAGATGGTCTAAAATTTTTCATGGACTTAGAATACGGCCAGACGAACCATAGTCACTGCCCCTCCATGACCAAATTACATTTTTTGGGCGTTTACGGCTATAAAATTGGAAATTCGCGCGAGTCCCGAATTTTGGTGTGCTATTGCCCACGCCTTGTGCCGTGGCCCCGGACCCTCGGACCCGGATCGTCTAAAATGTTTCATGGACTTACAATACGGCAAGACGAACCATAGTCAGTGCCCTTCCATGACCAAATTACATTTTTTGGGCGTTTAAGGCCATAAAATTTGAAATTCGCGCGAGTCCATAATTTTCGTGTCCTATAGCCCACGCCTTCTGCCGTGGCCCCGGGCCCCCGGACCCGGATCGTCTAAAATTTTTTAAGATCGTAGAATACGGCCAAACGAACCATAGTCACTGAACCTCCATGACCAAATTACATTATTTAGGCGTTTACGGCCATAAAATTGGAAATCTGCGCGAGTCCTAATTTTTGTGTGCTATAGCCTACGGCTTCTGTTGTTGCCCCGGGACCCCGGAACCGGATCGTCCAATATTTTTCATGGACGTCGAATAGGTCCAAATAAACCATAGTCACTGCCCCTCCATGAGAAAATTACATTTTTGGGCGTTTACGGCCATATATATGGAAATACGCGCGAGTCCTAAATTTTTGTGTGCCATAGCCCACGCCTTCTGACGTGGCCCCGGGCCCCTGGACCTGGAACGTCTAAAATTTTTCATGGACGTTGAATACGGCCAAAAATCCATAGTCACTGCCCCGCCATGAGCAAATTACATTTTTTGGCCGTTTACGGCCATAAAATTGGAAATCCGAGCGAGTCCCAAATTTTCGTATGCTATAGCCCACGCCTTATGCCGTGGCCCCGGGCCCCCGGACCCGGATCGTCTAAAATTTTTCATGGACGTAAAATACGGCCAAACAAACCATAGTCACTGCCCCTCCATGACCAAAATACATTTTTTGGCCTTTTACGGCCATAAAATTTGAAATTCGCGCGAGTTCCAAATTTTCGTGTGCTATAGCCCACGCCTTCTGACGTGGCCCCAGGCCCCCGGACTTGGATCATCTAAAAATTTTCATGGACGTAAAATACCGCCAAACAAACCATAGTCACTGCCCCTCCATGACCAAATTACATTTTTGGCCGTTTAGGGCCATAAAATTGGAAATCCGCGCGATTCCCAAATTTTCGTGTGCTATAGCCCACGCCTTCTGCCGTTGCCCCGGGCCCCCGTACCCAGATCGTCTAAAATTTTACATGGACTTAGAATACGGCCAGACGAACCAAAGTCACTGCCCCTCCATGACATAATTACATTTTTTGGCCGTTTACGGCCATAAAATTGGAAATCCGCGCGAGTCCCAAATTTTCGTGTGCTATAGCCCACGCCTTCTGCCGTCCCCGGGCCCCTGGACCCGGATCGTCTAAAATTTTTCATGTACGTAGAATACGGCCAAACAAACCATAGTCCTTGCCCCTCCATGACAAAATTACATTTTTGGCCGTTTACGGCCATAAAATTGGAAATTCGTGCGAGTTCCATATTTTCATGTGCTATAGCCCACGCCTTTTGCCGTGGCCCCGGGCCCCCGAACCCGGATCGTCTAAAATTTTTCATGGACTTATAATACGGCCAGACGAACCATACTCACTGCCCCTCCATGACCAAATTACATTTTTTGGCCGTATACGGCCATAAAATTGGAAATTCGCGCGAGTCCCGAATTTTCGTGTGCTATAGCCCACGCCTTCTGCCGTAGCCCCGGGCCCCCGGACCCGGATCGTCTAAAAACTTTCATGGACTTATAATACGGCCAGACGAACCATACTCACTGCCCCTCCATGACCAAACTACATTTTTTGGCCGTATACGGCCATAAAATTGGAAATTCGCGCGAGTCCAAAATTTTCGTGTGCTATAGCCCACGCCTTCTGTCCTTGCCCCGGGCCCCCGGACCCGGATCGTCTAACATTTTTCATGGACTTAGAATATGGCCAAACAAACCATAGTCACTGCCCCTCCATGACTAAATTGAATTTTTTGGCCGTTTACGGCCATAAAATTGGAAATTCGCGCGAGTTCCAAATATTCGTGTGCTATAGCCCACGCCTTCTGCCGTCGCTCCGGACTCCCGGACCTGGATCGTCTAAAGTTTTTCATGGACGTAGAATACGGCCAATCAAACCATAGTCACTTCCACTCCATGACCAAATTACATTTTTTGGCCGTTTACGGCCATAAAATTGGAAATTCGCGCGAGTTCCAAATTTTCATGTGCTATAGCCCATGCCTTCTACCGTGGCCCCGGGCCCCCGGACTCGGATCGTCTAAGATTTTTCATGGTCGTATAATACGTCCAAACAAACCATAGTCACTGCCCCTCCATGACAAAATTACATTTTTTGGCCGTTTACGGCCATAAAATTGGAAATCCGCGCGAGTCCCAAATTTTCGTGTGCTATAGCCCACGCCTTCTCCTGTTGCCCCGGGCCCCCGGACCCAGATCGTTTAAAATCTTTCATGGACTTAGAATATGGCCATACGAACTATACTCACTGCCTCTCCATGACTAAATTACATTTTTTGGGCGTTTACGGCCATAAAATTGGAAATTCGCGCGAGTCCCGAATTTTCGTGTGCTATAGCCCACGCCTTCTGCCGTGGCCCCGGGCCCCCGGACCCGGATCGTCTAAATATTTTCATGGACGTAGAATACGGCCAAACAAACCATAGTCACTGCCCCTCCATGACCAAATTACATTTTTTGGCCGTATACGGCCATAAAATTGGAAATCCGCGCGAGTCCCAAATTTTCGTATGCTATAGCCCACGCCTTCTGCCGTTGCCCCGGGCCCCCGGACCCAGATCGTTCAAAATTTTTCATGGACTTAGAATACGGCTAGACGAACCATACTCACTGCCCCTCCATGACCAAATTACATTTTTTGGGCGTTCACGGCCATAAAATTGGAAATTCGCGCGAGTCCAAAATTTTCGTGTGCTATAGCCCACGCCTTCTGTCGTGGCCCCGGTCCCCTGGACCCGGATCGTCTAACATTTTTCATGGACTTAGAATACGGCCAAACAAACCATAGTCACTGCCCCTCCATGACCAAATTACATTTTTTGGCCATTTACGGCTATAAAATTGGAAATTCGCGCGAGTTCCAAATTTTCGTGTGCTATAGCCCACGCCTTCTGCCGTCGCCCCGGACTCCCGGACCCGGATCGTCTAAATATTTTTATGGACGTAGAATACGGCCAAACAAACCATAGTCACTGCCCCTCCATGACCAAATTACATTTTTTGGCCGCATACGGCCATAAAATTTGAAATCCGCGCGAGTCCCAAATTTTCGTATGCTATAGCCCACGCCTTCTGCCGTTGCCCCGGGCCCCTGGACCCTGATCGGTTAAAATTTTCATGGATTTAGAATACGGCTAGACGAACCATACTCACAGCCCCTCCATGACCAAATTAAATTTTTTGGGCGTTTACGGACATAAAATTGGAAATCCGCGCGAGTCCCAAATTTTCGTATGCTATAGCCCACGCCTTCTGCCGTTGCCCCGGGCCCCCGGACCCTGATCGTTTAAAATTTTTAATGGACTTAGAATACGGCTAGACGAACTATACTCACTGCCCCTCCATGACCAAATTACATTTTTTGGGCGTTTACGGCCATAAAATTGGAAATTCGCGCGAGTTCCAAATTTTCGTGTGCTATAGCCCACGCCTTCTGCCGTGGCCCCGGGCCCCCGGACCCGGATCGTCTAAATTTTTCATGGACTTAGAATACGGCCAGACGAACCATACTCACTGCCCCTCCATGACCAAATTACATTTTTTGGGCGTTTACGGCCATAAAATTGGAAATCCGCGCGAGTCCCAAATTTTCGTGTGCTATTGCCCACGCCTTATGCCGTTGCCCCGGGCCAACGGACCCAGATCGTTTAAAATTTTTCATGGACTTATAATACGGCCAAACGAACCATACTCACTGCCCCTCCATGACCAAATTAGATTATTTGGGCGTTTACGGCCATAAAATAGGAAATTCGCGCGAGTCCGAAATTTTCGTGTGCTATAGCCCACGCCTTCTGCCGTAGCCCCGGACCCCTAGACCTTGATCGTCTAAAATTTTTCATGGACATTGAATACGGCCACACGAACCATAGTCACTTCCCCTCCATGACCAAATTACATTTTTTGGGCGTTTACGGCCAAAAAATTAGAAATCCGCGCAAGTCCCAAATTTTCGTGTTCTATAGCCCACGCCTTCTGCCGTGGCCCCGGACCCCCGGACCCGGATCGTCTAAAATTTTTCATGGACTTAGAATACGGCCAGACGAACCATAGTCACTGCCCCTCCATGACCAAATTTCATTTTTTGGGCGTTTCCGGCAATAAAATTGGAAATTCGCGCGAGTCCAAAATTTTCGTGTGCTATAGCCCACGCCTTCTGTCGTGGCCCCGGTCCCCCGGACCCGGATCGTCTAACATTTTTCATGGACTTAGAATACGGCCAAACAAACCATAGTCACTGCCCCTCCATGACCAAATTACATTTTTTGGCTGTTTACGGCCATAAAATTGGAAATTCGCGCGAGTTCCAAATATTCGTGTGCTATAGCCCACGCCTTCTGCCGTCGCCCCGGACTCCCGGACCCGGATCGTCTAAAGTTTTTCATGGACGTAGAATACGGCCAAACAAACCATAGTCACTGCCCCTCCATGACCAAATTACATTTTTTGGCCGTTTACGGCCATAAAATTGGAAATCCGCGCGAGTCCCAAATTTTCGTGTGCTATAGCCCACGCCTTCTGCTGTTGCCCCGGGCCCCCGGACCCAGATCGTTTAAAATCTTTCATGGACTTAGAATATGGCCATACGAACCATACTCACTGCCCCTCCATGACTAAATTACATTTTTTGGGCGTTTACGGCCATAAAATTGGAAATTCGCGCGAGTCCCGAATTTTCGTGTGCTATAGCCCACGCCTTCTTCCGTGGCCCCAGACCCCCGGACCCGGATCGTCTAAATATTTTCATGGACGTAGAATACGGCTAAACAAACTATAGTCACTGCCCCTCCATGACCAAATTATATTTTTTGGCCGTATACGGCCATAAAATTGGAAATCTGCGCGAGTCCCAAATTTTCGTATGCTATAGCCCACGCCTTCTGCCGTTGCCCCGGGCTCCCGGACCCAGATCATTCAAAATTTTTCATGGACTTAGAATACGGCTAGACGAACCATACTCACTGCCCCTCCATGACCAAATTACATTTTTTGGGCGTTTACGGCCATAAAATTGGAAATTCGCGCGAGTCCAAAATTTTCGTGTGCTATAGCCCACGCCTTCTGTCGTGGCCCCGGTCCCCCGGACCCGGATCGTCTAACATTTTTCATGGACTTAGAATACGGCGAAACAAACCATAGTCACTGCCCCTCCATGACCAAATTACATTTTTCGGCCGCATACGGCCATAAAATTTGAAATCCGCGCGAGTCCCAAATTTTCGTATGCTAAAGCCCAAGCCTTCTGCCGTTGCCCCGGGCCCCCGGACCCTGATCGTTTAAAATTTTCATGGACTTAGAATACGGCTAGACGAACCATACTCACAGCCCCTCCATGACCAAATTATATTTTTTGGGCGTTTACGGCCATAAAATTGGAAATCCGCGCGAGTCCCAAATTTTCGTATGCTATAGCCCACGCCTTCTGCCGTTGCCCCGGGCCCCCGGACCCTGATCGTTTAAAATTTTTCATGGACTTAGAATACGGCTAGACGAACCATACTCACTGCCCCTCCATGACCAAATTACATTTTTTGGGCGTTTACGGCCATAAAATTGGAAATTCGCGCGAGTTCCAAATTTTCGTGTGCTATAGCCCACGCCTTCTGCCGTGGCCCCGGGCCCCCGGACCCGGATCGTCTAAAATTTTTCATGGACTTAGAATACGGCCAAACGAACCATACTCACTGCCCCTCCATGACCAAATTACATTTTTTGGGCGTTTACGGCCATAAAATTGGAAATCCGCGCGAGTCCCAAATTTTCGTGTGCTATTGCCCATGCCTTATGCCGTTGCCCCGGGCCCCCGGACCCAGATCGTTTAAAATTTTTCATGGACTTAGAATACGGCCAAACGAACCATACTCACTGCCCCTCCATGACCAAATTAGATTTTTTGGGCGTTTACGGCCATAAAATAGGAAATTCGCGCGAGTCCGGAATTTTCGTGTGCTATAGCCCACGCCTTCTGCCGTGGCCCCGGTCCCCTGGACCCGCATCGTCTAAAATTTTTCATGGAATTAGAATACGGCCAGACGAACCATACTCACTGCCCCTCCATGACCAAATTACATTTTTTGGGCGTTTACGGCCATAAAATTGGAAATCCGCGCGAGTCCTAAATTTTCGTGTGCTATAGCCCACGCCTTATGCCGTTGCCCCGGGCCCCCAGACCCAGATCGTTTAAAATTTTTCATGGACTTAGAATACGGCCAAACGAACCATACTCACTGCCCCTCCATGACCAAATTACATTTTTTGGGCGTTTACGGCCATAAAATTGGAAATTCGCGCGAGTCCCGAATTTTCGTGTGCTATAGCCCACGCCTTCTGCCGTAGTCCCGGACCCCTAGACCCTGATCGTCTAAAATTTTTCATGGACATAGAATACGGCCACACGAACCATAGTCACTGTCCCTCCATGACCAAATTACATTTTTTGGCCGTATACGGCCATAAAATTGGAAATTCGCGCGAGTCCAAAGTTTTCGTGTGCTATAGCCCACGCTTTCTGTCATGGCCCCGGCCCCCCGGACCCGGATCGTCTAACATTTTTCATGGACTTAGAATACGGCCAAACAAACCATAGTCACAGCCCTTCATCACCAAATTACATTTTTTGGCCGTTTACGGCCATAAAATTGGAAATTCGCGCGAGTTCCAAATTTTCGTGTGCTATAGCCCACGCCTTGTGTCGTGGCCCCGGACCCCCAGACCCGGAACGTCTAAAATTTTTCATGGACGTAGAATACGGCCAAACAAACCATAGTCACTGCCCCTCCATGACCAAATTATATTTTTTGGCCGTTTTCGGCCATAAAGTTGGAAATTCGCGCGAGTTCCAAATTTTCTTGTGCTATTGCCCACGCCTTCTGCCGTGGCCCCGGGCCCCCGGACCCGGATCGTCAAAAAATTTTCATGGACTTAGGATACGGCCAGACGAACCATAGTCACTGCCCCTCCAAGACCAAATTACATTTTTTGGCCGTATACGGCCATAAAATTGGAAATTCGCGCGAGTCCAAAATTTTCGTGTGCTATAGCCCACGCCTTCTGTCGTGGCCCCGGTCCCCCGGACCCGGATCGTCTAATATTTTTCATGGACTTAGAATACGGCCAAACAAACCTTAGTCACTGCCCCTCCATGACCAAATTACATTTTTTGGCCGTCTACGGCCATAAAATTGGAAATTCGCGTGAGTTCCAAATATTCGTGTGCTATAGCCCACGCCTTCTGCCGTCGCCCCGGACTCCCGGACCCGGATCGTCTAAAATTTTTCATGGACGTAGAATACGGCCAAACAAACCATAGTCACTTCCCCTCCATGACCAAATTACATTTTTTGGCCGTTTACGTCCATAAAGTTGGAAATTCGCGCGAGTTCCAAATTTTCATGTGTTATAGCCCACGCCTTCTGCCGTGGCCCCGGGCCCCCGGACTCGGATCGTCTAAGATTTTTCATGGTCGTATAATACGTCCAAACAAACCATAGTCACTGCCCCTCCATGACCAAATTACATTTTTTGGCCGTTTACGGCCATAACATTGGAAATCCGCGCGAGTCCCAAATTTTCGTGTGCTATAGCCCACGCCTTCTGCTGTTGCCCCGGGCCCCCGGACCCAGATCGTTTAAAATCTTTCATGGACTTAGAATATGGCCATACGAACCATACTTACTGCCCCTCCATGACTAAATTACATTTTGTGGGCGTTTACGGCCATAAAATTGGAAATTCGCGCGAGTCCCGAATTTTCGTGTGCTATAGCCCACGCCTTCTGCCGTGGCCCCGGGCCCCCAGACCCGGATCGTCTAAATATTTTCATGGACGTAGAATACGGCCAAACAAACCATAGTCACTGCCCCTCCATGACCAAATTACATTTTTTGGCCGTATACGGCCATAAAATTGGAAATCCGCGCGAGTCCCAAATTTTCGTATGCTATAGCCTACGCCTTCTGCCGTTGCCCCGGGCCCCCGGACCCGGATCGTCTAAAATTTTTCATGGACATAGAATACGTCCAAACAAACGATAGTCACTGCTCCTACATGACCAAATTACATTTTTTGGCAGTTTACGGCCATAAAATTGGAAATTCGCGCGAGTTCCAAATTTTCGTGTGCCATAGCCCACGCCTTCTGCCGTGGACCCCGGACCCGGATCGTCTAAAATTTTTCATGGACTTAGAATACGGCCAGACGAACCATACTCACTGCCCCTCCATGACCAAATTACATTTTTTGGCCGTTTACGGCCATAAAATTGGTAATTCGCGCCAGTCCAAAATTTTCGTATGCTATAGCCCACGCCTTCTGCCGTGGCCCCGGTCCCCTGGACCCGCATCGTCTAAAATTTTTCATGGAATTAGAATACGGCCAGACGAACCATACTCACTGCCCCTCCATGACCAAATTACATTTTTTGGGCGTTTACGGCCATAAAATTGGAAATTCGCGCGAGTCCCGAATTTTCGTGTGCTATAGCCCACGCCTTCTGCCGTAGTCCCGGACCCCTACACCCTGATCGTCTAAAATTTTTCATGGACATAGAATACGGCCACACGAACCATAGTCACTGCCCCTCCATTACCAAATTTCATTTTTTGGGCGTTTCCGGCAATAAAATTGGAAATTCGCGCGAGTCCAAAATTTTCGTGTGCTATAGTCCACGCCTTCTGCCGTGGCCCCGGTCCCCCGGACCCGGATCGTCTAAAATTTTTCATGGACTTAGAATACGGCCAAACAAACAATAGTCACTGCCCCTCCATAACCAAATTACATTTTTTGGCCGTTTACGGCCATAAAATTGGAAATTCGCGCGAGTCCCAAATTTTCGTGTGCTATAGCCCACGCCTTCTGCCGTAGCCCCGGACCCCTAGACCCTGATCGTCTAAAATTTTTCATGGACATAGAATACGGCCACACGAACCATAGTCACTGCCCCTCCATGACCAAATTACATTTTTTGGGCGTTTACGGCCAAAAAATTAGAAATCCGCGCA
The DNA here is from genome assembly GCA_034376525.1 of Nicotiana benthamiana. Taxonomy (NCBI): domain Eukaryota; kingdom Viridiplantae; phylum Streptophyta; class Magnoliopsida; order Solanales; family Solanaceae; genus Nicotiana; species Nicotiana benthamiana. The sequence continues at coordinate 221,379 of JAXGFW010000026.1, read as the reverse complement.
AGTCCCAAATTTTCGTGTTCTATAGCCCACGCCTTCTGCCGTGGCCCCGGACCCCCGGACCCGGATCGTCTAAAATTTTTCATGGACTTAGAATACGGCCAGACGAACCATAGTCACTGCCCCTCCATGACCAAATTTCATTTTTTGGGCGTTTCCGGCAATAAAATTGGAAATTCGCGCGAGTCCAAAATTTTCGTGTGCTATAGCCCACGCCTTCTGTCGTGGCCCCGGTCCCCCGGACCCGGATCGTCTAATAATTTTCATGGACTTAGAATACGGCCAAACAAACCATAGTCACTGCCCCTCCATGACCAAATTACATTATTTGGGCGTTTACGGCCATAAAATTGGAAATTCGCGCGAGTCCCGAATTTTCGTGTTCTATAGCCCACGCCTTCTGCCTTTGCCCTGGACCCCTAGACCGGATCGTCTAAAATTTTTCATGAACGTAGAATACGGCCAAACAAACCATAGTCACTGCCCCTCCATGACCAAATTACATTTTTTGGCCGTTTACGTCCATAAAATTGGAAATTCGCACGAGTTCCAAATTTTTCTGTGCTATAGCCGGCGCCTTCTGTCGTGGCCCCGCGCCCCCGGTCCCGGATCATTTAAAAATTTTCATGGACGTAGAATACGGCCAAACAAACCATAGTCACTGCCCCTCCATGACCAAATTATATTTTTTAGCCGTTTACGGCCATAAAATTAGAAATCCGCGCGAGACCCAAATTTTCGTATGCTATAGCCCACACCTTCTGCCGTTGCCCTGGGCCCCCAGACCCAGATCGTCTAAAAATTTTCATGGACTTAGAATACGGTCAGACGAACCATAGTCACTGCCCCTCCATGACCAAATTACATTTTTTGGGCGTTTACGGCTATAAAATTGGAAATTCGCGCGAGTCCCGAATTTTGGTGTGCTATTGCCCACGCCTTGTGCCGTGGCCCCGGACCCCCGGACCCGGATCGTCTAAAATTTTTCATGGACTTAGAATACGGCAAGACGAACCATAGTCAGTGCCCCTCCATGACCAAATTACATTTTTTGGGCGTTTATGGCCATAAAATTTGAAATTCGCGCGAGTCCAACATTTTCGTGTCCTATAGCCCACGCCTTCTGCCGTTGCCCCGGGCCCCCAGACCCGGATCGTCTAAAATTTTTTATGAACGTAGAATACGGCAAAACGAACCATAGTCACTGAACCTCCATGACCAAATTACATTATTTAGGCGTTTACGGCCATAAAATTGGACATCCGAGCGAGTCCTAAATTTTGTGTGCTATAGGCTACGGCTTCTGCTGTTGCCCCGGGACCCCGGACCCGGATCGTCCAATATTTTTCATGGACGTCGAATAGGTCCAAATAAACCATAGTCACTGCCCCTCCATGAAAAAATTACATTTTTGGGCGTTTACGGCCATATATATGGAAATACGCGCGAGTCCTAAATTTTCGTGTGCCATAGCCCACGCCTTCTGACGTGGCCCCGGGCCCCTGGACCTGGAACGTCTAAAATTTTTTATGGACGTCGAATACGGCCAAAAAACCATAGTCACTGCCCCGCCATGAGCAAATTACATTTTTTGGCCGTTTACGGCCATAAAATTGGAAATCCGAGTGAGTCCCAAATTTTCGTATGCTATAGCCCACGCCTTCTGCCGTGGCCCCGGGCCCCCGGACCCGGATCGTCTAAAATTTTTCATGGACGTAAAATACGGCCAAACAAACCATAGTCACTGCCCCTCCATGACCAAAATACATTTTTTGGCCGTTTACGGCCATAAAATTTGAAATTCGCGCGAGTTCCAAATTTTCGTGTGCTATTGCCCACGCCTTCTGACGTGGCCCCAGGCCCCCGGACTTGGATCATCTAAAAATTTTCATGGACGTAGAATACCGCCAAACAAACCATAGTCACTGCCCCTCCATGACCAAATTACATTTTTGGCCGTTTACGGCCATAAAATTGGAAATTCGCGCGAGTTCCAAATTTTCGTGTGCTATTGCCCACGCCTTGTGCCATGGCCCCGGACCCCAGACCCGGAACGTCTAAAATTTTTCATGGACGTAGAATACGGCCAAACAAACCATAGTCACTGCCCCTCCATGACCAAATTACATTTTTTGGCCGTTTACGGCCATATAATTGGAAATTCGCGCTAGTTCCAAATTTTCATGTGCTATTGCCCACGCCTTCTGCCGTGGCCCCTGGCCCCCGGACCCGGATAGTCTAAAATTTTTCATGGACGTAGAATACGTCCAAACAAACCATAGTCACTGCCCCTCTATGACCAAATTACATTTGTTGGCCGTTTACGGCTATTAATATGGAAATCCGCGCGAGTCCCAAATTTTCATGTGCTATAGCCCACGCCTTCTGCTGTTGCCCCGGGCCCCCAGACCCAGATCGATTAAAATTTTTCATGGACTTAGAATACGAGCAGACAAACCATAGTCACTGCCCCTCCATGACCAAATTACATTTTTTGGGCGTTTACGGCCATAAAATTGGAAATTCGCGCGAGTCCCGAATTTTCGTGTGCTATTGCCCACGCCTTCTGCCGTGGCCCCCGGACCCGGATCCGGATCGTCTTAAATTTTTCATGGACGTAGAATACGGCCAAAGGAACCATAGTCACTACCCCTCCATGAGAAAATTACATTTTTGGGCGTTTACGGCCATATATATGGAAATCCGCGCGAGTCCCAAATTTTCGTGTGCTATATCCCACGCCTTCTGCCGTGGCCCCGGGCCCCCGGACCCGGAACGTCTAAAAACATTCATGGACGTCGAATATGGCCAAACAAACCATAGTCACTGCCCCGCCATGAGCAAATTATATTTTTTGGCCGATTACGGTCATAAAATTGGAAATCCGCGCGAGTCCCTAATTTTCGTATCCTATAGCCCACGCCTTCTGCCGTGTCCCCGGGCCCCCGGACCCGGATCGTCAATAATTTTTCATGGACATAGAATACAGCCAAACAAACCATAGTCACTGCACCTCCATGCCCAAGTTACATTTTTTTGCCGTTTACGGCCATAAAATTGGTAATCCGGGCGAGTCCCAAATTTTCGTGTGCTATAGCCCACGCCTTCTGCTGTTGCCCCAGGCCCCTGGACCCGGATTGCTTAAAATTTTTCATGGACTTAGAATACGGCCAGATGAACCATAGTCACTGCCCCTCCAAGACCAAATTACTGTTTACGGCCATAAAATTGGAAATCCGCGCGAGTCCCAAATTATCGTGTGCTATAGCCCATGCCTTCTGCCGTGGCCCCGGGCCCCCAGACCCGGATCGTCTAAAATTTTTCATGGACTTAGAATACGGCCAGATGAACCATAGTCACTGCCCCTCCATGACCAAATTACATTTTTTGGGCGTTTACGGCAATAAAATTGGAAATTCGCACGAGTTCCAAATTTTCATGTGCTATAGCCCACGCCTTCTGCCGTGGCCCCGGGCCCCCGGACCCGGATCGTCTTAAATTTTTCATGGACGTAGAATACGTCCAAACAAACCATAGTCAATGCCCCTCCATGACCAAATTACATTTTTTGGCCGTTTACGGCCATAAAATTGGAAATCTACGACGAGTCCCAAATTTTCGTGTGCTATAGCCCACGCCTTCTGCTGTTGCCCCAGGCCCCCGGACCCAGATCGTTTAAAATCTTTCATGGACTTAGAATACGGCCAGACGAACCATACTCACTGCCCCTCCATGACCAAATTACATTTTATGGGCGTTTACGGCCATAAAATTGGAAATTCGCGCGAGTCCCGAATTTTCGTGTGCTATAGCCCACACCTTCTGCCGTGGCCTCGGGCCCCCGGACCCGGATCGTCTAAAAATTTTCATGGACGTAGAATATAGCCAAACAAACCATAGTCACTGCCCCTCCATGACCAAATTACATTTTTTGGCCGTATACGGCCATAAAATTGGAAATCCGCGCGAGTCCCAAATTTTCGTATGCTATAGCCCACGCCTTCTGCCGTTGCCCCGGGCCCCCGGACCCAGATCGTTTAAAATTTTTCATGGACTTAGAATACGGCCAAACAAACCATACTCACCGCCCCACCATGACCAAATTACATTTTTGGGCGTTTACGGCCATAAAATTGGAAATTCGCGCGAGTTCCAAATTTTCGTGTGCAATAGCCCACGCCTTATGCCGTTGCCCCGGGCCCCCGGACCCAGATCGTTTAAAATTTTTCATTGACTTAGAATACGGCCAAACGAACCATACTCACTGCCCCTCCATGACCAAATGACATTTTTTGGGCGTTTACGGCCATAAAATTGTAAATTCGCGTGAGTTCCAAATTTTCGTGTGCTGTAGCCCACGCCTTCTGCCGTGGCCCCGGGCCCCCGGACCCGGATCGTCTAAAATTTTTCATGGACGTAGAATACGTCCAAACAAACCAGAGTCACTACCCCTCCATGACCAAATTACATTTTTTTGCCGTTTACGGCCATAAAATTGGAAATCCGCGCGAGTCCCTAATTTTCGTATGCTATAGCCCACGCCTTCTGCCGTGGCGTCGGGCCCCAGGACCCGTATCGTCTATAATTTTTCATGGACGTAGAATACGGCCAAACAAACCATAGCCACTGCCCCTCCCTAACATAATTACATTTTTGGCCGTTTACGGCCATAAAATAGGAAATTCGCGCGAGTTCCAAAATTTCGTGTGCAATAGCCCACGCCTTCTGCCGGGCCCCCGGACCCGGATCGTCTAAAATTTTTCATGGACGTAGAATACGTCCAAACAAACCAGAGTCACTACCCCTCCATGACCAAATTACATTTTTTGCCGTTTACGGCCATAAAATTGGAAATCCGCGCGAGTCCCGAATTTTCGTGTGCTATAGCCCACGCCTTCTGCCGTGTCCCCGGGCCCCTGGACCCGGATCGTTTAAAATTTTTCATGGACTTAGAATACGGCCAGATGAACCATAGTCACTGCCCCTCCATGACCAAATTACTTTTTTGGGCGTTTACGGCAATAAAATTGGAAATTCGCGCGAGTCCAAAATTTTCGTGTGCTATAGCCCACGCCTTCTACCGTGGCCCCGGTCCCTCGGACCCGGATCGTCTAAAATTTTTCATGGACTTAGTATACGGCCAAAGAAACCATAGTCACTGTACCTCCATGACCAAATTACATTTTTTGCCGTTTACGGCCATAAAATTGGAAATTCGTGCGAGTTCCAAATTTTCGTGTGCTATAGCCCACGCCTTCTGCTGTTGCCCCGGGCCCCCGGACCCAGATCGTTTAAAATTTTTCATGGACTTAGAATACGGCCAGACGAACCATACTCACTGCCCCTCCGTGACCAAATTACATTTTATGGGCGTTTACGGCCATAAAATTGGAAATTCGCGCGAGTCCCGAATTTTCGTGTGCTATAGCCCACACCTTCTGCCGTGGCCTCGGGCCCCCGGACCCGGATCATCTAAAAATTTTCATGGACGTAGAATATAGCCAAACAAACCATAGTCACTGCCCCTCCATGACACAATTACATTTTTTGGCCGTATACGGCCATAAAATTGGAAATACGCGCGAGTCCCAAATTTTCGTATGCTATAGCCCACGCCTTCTGCCGTTGCCCCGGGCCCCCGGACCCAGATCGTTTAAAATTTTTCATGGACTTAGAATACGGCCAGACAAACCATACTCACCGCCCCACCATGACCAAATTACATTTTTGGGCGTTTACGGCCATAAAATTGGAAATTCGCGCGAGTTCCAAATTTTCGTGTGCAATAGCCCACGCCTTCTGCCGTGGCTCCGGGCCCCCGGACCCGGATCGTCTAAAATTTTTCATGGACGTAGAATACGTCCAAACAAACCATAGTCACTGCTTCTACATGACCAAATTACATTTTTTGGCCGTTTACGGCCGTATAATTGGAAATTCGCGCGAGTTCCAAATTTTCATGTGCTATAGCCCACGCCTTCTGCCGTGGCCCCGGGTTCCCGGACCCGGATCGTCTAAAATTTTTCATGGACTTAGAATACGGTCAGACGAACCATAATCACTGCCCCTCCATGACCAAATGACATTTTTTGGGCGTTTACGGCCATAAAATTAGAAATTCGCGCGAGTCCCGAATTTTTGTGTGCTATAGCCCACGCCATCTGCTGTGGCCCCGGGCCTCCGGACCCGGTTCGTCTACAATCTAGAATACGGCCAAAGAAACCATAGTCACTGTCCCTCCATGACCAAATTACATTTTTTGCCGTTTACGGCCATAAAATTGGAAATTCGTGCGAGTTCCAAATTTTCGTGTGCTATAGCCCACGCCTTCTGCTGTTGCCCCGGGCCCCCGGACCCAGATCGTTTAAAATTTTTCATGGACTTAGAATACGGCCAGACGAACCATACTCACTGCCCCTGCATGACCAAATTACAGTTTTTGGGCGTTTACGGCCATAAAATTGGAAATTCGCGCAAGTCCCGAATTTTTGTGTGCTATAGCCCACGCCTTCAGTCGTTGCCCTGGGCCCCCGCACCCGGATCGTCTCTAATTTTTCATGGACTAAAATACGGCTAGACGATCCATAGTCACTGCCCCTCCATGACCAAATTACATTTTTTGGGCATTTACGGCCATAAAATTGGAAATTCGCGCGAGTCCCGAATTTTCGTGTGCTATAGCCCACGCCTTCTGCCGTTGCCCCGGGACCCCGGACCCAGATCGTCTAAAATTTTTCATGGACTTAGAATACGGCCACACGAACCATAGTCACTGCCCCTCCATGACCAAATTACATTTTTTGGGCGTTTACGGCCATAAAATTAGAAATCCGCGCAAGTCCCAAATTTTCGTGTTCTATTGCCCACGCCTTCCGCCGTGGCCCCGGACCCCCGGACCCGGATCGTCTAAAATTTTTCATGGACTTCGAATACGGCCAGACGAACCATAGTCACAGCCCCTCCATGACCAAATTTCATTATTTGGCCGTTTACGGCCATAAAATTGGAAATCCGCGCGAGTCCCAAATTTTCGTATGCTATAGCCCACGCCTTCTGCCGTCCCTGGGACCCCGGACCCGGATCGTCTAAAATTTTTCATGGACGAAAAATACGGCCAAACAAACTATAGTCACTTCCCCTCCATGACCAAATTACAATTTTGGCTGTTTACGGCCATAAAATTGGAAATTCGTACGAGTTCCAAATTTTCGTATGCTATTGCCCACGCCTTCTACCGTGGCCCCGGGCCCCCGGACCCGGATCGTTTAAAAATTTTCATGGACTTAGAATACGGCCAGACGAACCATACTCACTGCCCCTCCATGACCAAATTATATTTTTTGGGCGTTCACGGCCATAAAATTAGAAATCCGCGCAAGTCCCAAATTTTCGTGTTCTATTGCCCACGCCTTCTGCCGTGGCCCCGGACCTCCGGACCCGGATCATCTAAAATTTTTCATGGACTTCGAATACGGCCAGACGAACCATAGTCACAGCCCCTCCATGACCAAATTTAATTATTTGGCCGTTTACGGCCATAAAATTGGAATTCCGCGCGAGTCCCAAATTTTCGTATGCTATAGCCCACGCCTTCTGCCGTCCCCGGGACCCCGGACCCGGATCGTCTAAAATTTTTCATGGACGAAGAATACGGCCAAACAAACTATAGTCATTGCCCCTCCATGACCAAAATACAATTTTGGCTGTTTACGGCCATAAAATTGGAAATTCGCGCGAGTCCCGAATTTTCGTGTGCTATAGCCCACGCCTTCTGCCGTTGCCCCGGGCCCCCGGACCCAGATCGTGTAAAATTTTTCATGGACTTAGAATACGGCCACACGAACCATAGTCACTGCCCTTCCATGACCAAATTATATTTTTTGGCCGTTTACGGCCATAAAATTGGAAATCCGTGCGAGTCCCAAATTTTCGTGTGCTATAGCCCACGCCTTCTGCTGTTGCCCCAGGCTCCCGGACCCAGATCGTTTAAAATTTTTCATGGACTTAGAATACGGCCAGACGAACCATAGTCACAGCCCCTCCAAGACCAAATTTCATTATTTGGCCGTTTACGGCCATAAAATTGGAAATCCGCGCGAGTCCCAAATTTTCGTATGCTATAGCCCACGCCTTCTGCCGTCCCCGGGACCCCGGACCCGGATCGTCTAAAATTTTTCATGGACGAAGAATACGGCCAAACAAACTATAGTCACTGCCCCTCCATGACCAAAATACAATTTTGGCTGTTTACGGCCATAAAATTTGAAATTCGCGCGAGTCCCGAATTTTCGTGTGCTATAGCCCACGCCATCTGCCGTTGCCCCGGGCCCCCGGACCCAGATCGTGTAAAATTTTTCATGGACATAGAATACGGCCACACGAACCATAGTCACTGCCCTTCCATGACCAAATTATATTTTTTGGCCGTTTACGGCCATAAAATTGGAAATCCGTGCGAGTCCCAAATTTTCGTGTGCTATAGCCCACGCCTTCTGCTGTTGCCCCAGGCTCCCGGACCCAGATCGTTTAAAATTTTTCATGGACTTAGAATACGGCCAGACGAACCATACTCACTGCCCCTCCATGACCAAATTATATTTTTTGGGCGATTACGGCCATAAAATTGGAAATTCGCGCGAGTCCCCAATTTTCGTGTGTTATAGCCCACGCCTTCTAACGTTGCCCCGGGCCCCCGGACCCAGATCGTCTATAAATTTTCATGGACTTAGGATACGGCCAGACGAACCATAGTCACTGCCCCTCCATGACCAAATTACATTTTTTGGGCGTTTACGGCCATAAAATTAGAAATCCGCGCAAGTCCCAAATTTTCGTGTTCTATTGCCCACGCCTTCTGCCGTGGCCTCTGACCCCTGGACCCGGATCGTCTAAAATTTTTCATGGACTTCGAATACGGCCAGACGAACCATAGTCACAGCCCCTCCAAGACCAAATTTCATTATTTGGCCGTTTACGGCCATAAAATTGGAAATCCGCGCGAGTCACAAATTTTCGTATGCTATAGCCCACGCCTTCTGCCGTCCCCGGGACCCCGGACCCGGATCGTCTAAAACTTTTCATAGACGAAGAATACGGCCAAACAAACTATAGTCACTGCCCCTCCATGACCAAAATACAATTTTGGCTGTTTACGGCCATAAAATTGGAAATTCGCGCAAGTCCCGAATTTTCGTGTGCTATAGCCCACGCCTTCTGCCGTTGCCCCGGGCCCCCGGACCCAGATCGTGTAAAATTTTTCATGGACTTAGAATATGGCCACACGAACCATAGTAACTGCCCTTCCATGACCAAATTATATTTTTTGGCCGTTTACGGCCATAAAATTGGAAATCCGTGCGAGTCCCAAATTTTCGTGTGCTATAGCCCACGCCTTCTGCTGTTGCCCCAGGCTCCCGGACCCAGATCGTTTAAAATTTTTCATGGACTTAGAATACGGCCAGACGAACCATACTCACTGCCCCTCCATGACCAAATTATATTTTTTGGGCGATTACGGCCATAAAATTTGAAATTCGCGCGAGTCCCCAATTTTCGTGTGTTATAGCCCACGCCTTCTGACGTTGCCCCGGGCCCCCGGACCCAGATCGTCTATAAATTTTCATGGACTTAGGATACGGCCAGACGAACCATAGTCACTACCCCTCCATGACCAAATTACATTTTTTGGGCGTTTACGGCCATAAAATTGGAAATTCGCGCGAGTCCAGAATTTTCGTGCGCTATAGCCCGCGCCTTCTGCCGTGGCCCCGGGCCCCCGGACCCGGATCGTCTAAAATTTTTCATGGACGTAGAATACGGCCAAACAAACCATAGTCACTGCCCCTCCATGACCAAATTACATTTTTTGGCCGTTTACGGCCATAAAATTGGAAATTCGCGCGAGTTCCAAATTTTCGTGTGCTATAGCCCACGCCTTCTGCCGTCGCCCCGGACCCCCTAACCCGGATCGTCTAAAATTTTTCATGGACGTAGAATACGACCAAACAAACCATAGTCACTTCCCCTCCATGACCAAATTACATTTTTTGGCAGTTTACGACCATAAAATTGGAAATTCGCGCGAGTTCCAAATTTTCATGTGCTATAGCCCACGCCTTCTGTTGTGGCCCCGGGCCCCCGGACCCGGATCGTCTAAAATTTTTCATGGACGTAGAATACGTCCAAACAAACCATAGTCAATGCCCCTCCATGACCAAATTACATTTTTTGGCCGTTTACGACCATAAAATTTGAAATCTACGCGAGTCCCAAATTTTCGTGTGCTATAGCCCACGCCTTCTGCTGTTGCCCCAGGCCCCCAGATCGTTTAAAATCTTTCATGGACTTAGAATACGGCCAGACGAACCATACTCACTGCCCCGCCATGACCAAATTACATTTTATGGGCGTTTACGGCCATAAAATTGGAAATTCGCGCGAGTCCCGAATTTTCGTGTGCTATAGCCCACACCTTCTGCCGTGGACCCGGGCCCCCGGACCCGGATCGTCTAAAAATTTTCATGGACGTAGAATACAGCCAAACAAACCATAGTCACTGCCCCTCCATGACCAAATTACATTTTTTGGCCGTATACGGCCATAAGATTGGAAATCCACGCGAGTCCCAAATATTCGTATGCTATAGCCCACGCCTTCTGCCGTTGCCCCGGGCCCCCGGACCCATATCGTTTAAAATTTTTCATGGACTTAGAATACGGCCAGACAAACCATACTCACTGCCCCAACATGACCAAATTACATTTTTTGGGCGTTTACGGCCATAAAATTGGAAATTCGCGCGAGTTCCAAATTTTCGTGTGCTATGGACCACGCCTTCTGCCGTGGCCCCGGGCCCCCGGACCCGGATCGTCTAAAATTTTTCATGGACTTAGAATACGGCCAGACGAACCATAATCACTGCCCCTCCATGACCAAATTACATTTTTGGGCGCTTACGGCCATAAAATTGGAAATCCGCGCGAGTCCCAAATTTTCGTGTGCTATAGCCGACGCCTTATGCCGTTGCCCCGGGCCCCCGGACCCAGATCGTTTAAAATATTTCATTGACTTAGAATACGGCCAAACGAACCATACTTACTGCCCCTCCATGACCAAATGACATTTTTTGGGCGTTTACGGCCATAAAATTGGAAATTCGCGCGAGTCCCGAATTTTCGTGTGCTATAGCCCACGCCTTCATCCGTTGCCCCGGACCCCTACACCTGGATCGTCTAAAATTTTTCATGGACTTAGAATACGGCCACACGAACCATAGTCACTGGCCCTCCATGACCAAATTACATTTTTTGGGCGTTTACGGCAATAAAATTGGAAATTCGCGCGAGTCCAAAATTTCGATTGCTATAGCCCACGCCTTCTGCCGTGGCCCCGGGCCCCCGGACCCGGATCGTTTAAAATTTTTCATGGACTTAGAATACGGCCAGACGAACCATAGTCACTGCCCCTCCATGACCAAATTACATTTTTTGGCCGTATACGGCCATAAAATTGGAGATCCGCGCGAGTCCCAAATTTTCGTATGCTATAGCGCACGCCTTCTGCCGTTGCCCAGGGCCCCCGGACCCGGATCGTCTAAAATGTATAATACGGCCAAAGAAACCATAGTCACTGTCCCTCCATGACCAAATTACATTTTTGGCCGTTTAAGGCCTGCTATGGCCCACGCCTTTTGCCGTGGCCCCAGACCCCCGTACCCGTATCGTCTAAAATTTTTCATGGACTTAGAATACGGCAAGACGAACCATAGTCACTACCCCTCCATGACGAAATTATATTTTTTGGGCGTTTACGGCAATAAAATTTGAAATTCGCGCGAGTCCAAAATTGTCATGTGCTATAGCCCACGCCTTCTGCCGTGGCCCCGGGCCCCCGGACCCGGATCGTCTGAAATTTTTCATGAACGTAGAATACGGCCAAACAAACCATAGTCACTGAACCTCCATGTCCAAATTACATTATTTGGGCGTTTACGGCCATAAAATTGGAAATCCGCGCGAGTCTTAAATTTTGTGTGCTATAGCCCACGGCTTTTGCCGTTGCCTCGGGCCCCCGGACCCGGTTCGTCTAATATTTTTCATGGACGTCGAATAGGTCCAAATTAACCATAATCACCGCCCCGACATGACCAAATTACATTTTTTGGCCGTTTGCGGCCATATATATGGAAATCCGCGCGAGTCCTAAATTTTGATGTGATATAGCCCACGCCTTCTGCCGTGGCGCCGGGCCCCTGGACCAGGATCGTCTAGAATTTTTCATGGACGTCGAATACGGCCAAACAAACCATAGTCACTGCCCCGCCATGACCAAATTACATTTTTGGCCGTTTACGGCCATAAAATTGGAAATCCGCGCGAGTCCCAAATTTTTGTATGTTATAGCCCACGCCTTATGCCGTGGCCCTAGGCCCTCGGACCCGGATCGTCTAAAATTTTTCATGGACGTATACGGCCAAACAAACTATAGTCACTGCCCCTCCATGACCAAATTACATTTTTAGCCGTTTACGACCATAAAATTGGAAATCCGCGCGAGTCCCAAATTTTCGTGTGCTATAGCCCACGCCTTCTGCCGCTGCCCTGGGCCCCCGGACCCAGATCGTTTAAAATTTTTCATGGACTTAGAATACGGCCAGACGAACCATACTCACTGCCCCTCGATGACCAAATTACATTTTTTGGGCGTTTAGGGCCATAAAATTGGAAATTCGCGCGAGTCCCAAATTTCCGTGTGCTATAGCCCACGCCTTCTGCCGTTGCCCCGGGCCCCCGGACCCAGATCGTCTAAAATTTTTCATGGACTTAGAATACACCAAGACGAACCAAAGTCACTACCCCTCCATGACCAAATTTCATTTTTTGGGCGTTTACGGCCATAAAATTGGAATTTCGCGCGAGTCTCGAATTTTCGTGTGCTATAGCCCACGCTTTCTGCCGTGGCCCCGGACCCCCGGACCCGGATCGTTTAAAAATTTTCATGGACGTAGAATACGGCCAAGCAAACCATAGTCACTGCCCCTCCATGACCAAATAACATTTTTAGCCATTTACGACCATAAAATTGGAAATCCGCGCGAGTCCCAAATTTTCGTGTTCTATAGCCCACGCCTTCTGCCGTTGCCCTGGGCCCCCGGACCCAGATCGTTTAAAATTTTTAATGGACTTAGAATACGGCCAGACGAACCATACTCACTGCCCCTCGATGACCAAATTACATTTTTTGGGCGTTTAGGGCCATAAAATTGGAAATTCGCGCGAGTCCCAAATTTTCGTGTGCTATAGCCCACGCCTTCTGCCGTTGCCCCGGGCCCCCGGACCCAGATCGTCTAAAATTTTTCATGGACTTAGAATACACCCAGACGAACAAAAGTCACTACCCCTCCATGACCAAATTTCATTTTTTGGGCGTTTACGGCCATAAAATGTGAATTTCGCGCGAGTCTCGAATTTTCGTGTGCTATAGCCCACGCTTTCTGCCGTGGCCCCGGACACCCGGTCCCAGATCGTTTTAAATATTTCATGGACGTAGAATACGGCCAAACAAACCGTAGTCATTGCCCCTCCATGACCAAATTACATTTTTGGCCGTTTACGGCCATAAAATTGGAAATCCGCGCGAGTCCCAAATTTTCGTGTGCTATAGCCCACGCCTTTTGCCGTGGCCCCGGGCCCCCGCACCCGGATTGTCGAAAATTTTTCATGAACGTAGAATACGGCCAAACGAACCATAGTCACTGAACCTCCATGACCAAATTACATTTTTTGGGCGTTCACGGTCATAAAATTAGAAATCCGCGCGAATCCTAATTTTCGTGTGCTATAGCCCACGGCTTCTGCCGTTGCCTTGGGCCCCCGGACCCGGATCTTCTAAAATTTATTATGGACATCGAATAGGTCCAAATAAACCATAGTCACCGCCCCGACATGACCAAATTACATTTTTTGGCCGTTTGCGGCCATATATATGGAAATCCGCGCGAGTCCTAAATTTTCGTGTGCTATAGCCCACGCCTTTTGCCGTGGCCCCGGGCCCCCGGACCCGGATCGTCTCAAATTTTTCGTGGACGTAGAATACGGCCAAAGGAACCATAGTCACTGCCCCTCCATGAGAAAAATACATTTTTTGGGCGTTTACGGCCATAAATTTGGAAATTCGCGTGAGTCCCAAATTTTCGTGTGCTATAGCCCACGCCTTCTGCCGTGGTCCCGGGCCCCCGGACCCGGAACGTCTAAAATTTTTCATGGACGTCGAATACGGCCAAACAAACCATAGTCACTGGCCCGCCATGACCAAATTACATTTTTTGGCTGTTTACGGCCATAAAATTGGAAATCCGCGCGAGTCCCAAATTTTCGCATGAGATAGCCCACGCCTTCTGTCGTGGCCCCAGGCTCCCGGACCCGGATCGTCTAAAATTTTTCATGGACGTATAATTCGGCCAAACAAACCATAGTCACTGCCCCTCCACGACCAAATTACATTTTTTGGCCGCTTACGGCCATAAAATTGGAAATTCGCGCGAGTTCCAAATTTTCGTGTGCTATAGCCCACGCCTTTTGTCGTGGCCCCGCGCCCCCGGACTCGAATCGTTTAAATATTTTCATGGACGTAGAATACGGCCAAACAAACCATAGTCACTGTCCCTCCATGACCAAATTGTATTTTTTAGCCGTTTACGGCCATAAAATTGGAAATCCGCGCGAGTCCAAAATTTTCGTGTGCTATAGCCCCACGCCTTCTGCCGTTGCCCCGGGCCCCCGGACCCAGATCGTCTAAAAATTTTCATGGACTTAGAATACGGCCAGACGAACCATAGCCACCGCCCCTCCATGACCAAATTACATTTTTGGGCGTTTACAGCCATAAAATTGGAAATTCAGCCGAGTCCCGAATTTTGGTGTGCTATTGCCCACGCCTTCTGCCGTGGCCCCGGACCCCCTGACCCGGATCGTCTAATATTTTTCATGGACGTCGAATACGGCCAAACAAACCATAATCACTGCCCCGCCATGAGAAAATTACATTTTTGGCTGTTTGCGGCCGTATATATGGAAATCCGCGCGAGTCCTAAATTTTTGTGTGCTATAGTCCACGCCTTCTGACGTGGCCCCGGGCCCGGATCGTCTAAAATTTTTCATGAACATAGAATACGGCCAAACAAACCATAGTCACTGAACCTCCATGACCAAATTACATTATTTGGGCGTTTACGGCCATAAAATTGGAAATCCGCGCGAGTCTTAAATTTTGTGTGCTATAGCCCACGGCTTCTGCCGTTGCCCCGGGCCCCCGGACCCTGATCGTCTAATATTTTTCATGGACGTCGAATAGGTCCAAATAAACCATAGTCACCACCCCGACATGACCAAATTACATTTTTGTGCCGTTTGCGGCCATATATATGGAAATCCGCGCGAGTCCTAAATTTTGTGTGCTATAGCTCACGCCTTCAGCCGCGGCCCCCGGACTCGGATCGTCTAAAATTTTTCATGGACGTCGAATACGGCCAAACAAACCATAGTCACTGCCCGCCATGAGAAAATTACATTTTTGGCCGTTTGCGGCCATATATATGGAAATCCGCGCGATTCCTAAATTTTTGTGTACTATAGCCCAAGCCTTCTGCCGTGGCCCCGGGCCCCCAGACCCGGATCGTCTTAAATTTTTCATGGACGTAGAATACGGCCAAAGGAACCATAGTCACTGCCCCTCCATGAGAAAATTACATTTTTTGAGCGTTTACGGCTATATATATGGAAATCCGCGCGAGTCCTAAATTTTTGTGTGCTATAGCCCACGCCTTCTGCCGTGGCCCCGGGCCCCCAGACCCGGATCGTCTTAAATTTTTCATGGACGTAGAATACGGCCAAAGGAACCATAGTCACTGCCCCTCCATGAGAAAATTACATTTATTGGGCGTTTACGGCCATATATATGGAAATCCTCGCGAGTCCTAAATTTTTGTGTGCAATAGCCCACGCCTTCTGCCGTTGCCCTGGGCCCCCGGACCCAGATCGTTTAGAATTTTTCATGGACTTAGAATATGGCCAGACGAACCATACCCACTGCCCCTCCATGACCAAATTACATTATTTGGGCGTTTACGGCCATAAAATTGGAAATTCGCGCGAGTCCAAAATTTTCGTGTGCTATAGTCCACGCCTTCTGCCGTGGCCCTGGGCCCCCAGACCCAAATCGTCTGAAATTTTTCATGAACGTAGAATACGGCCAAACAAACCATAGTCACTGAACCTCCATGACCAAATTACATTGTTTGGGTGTTTACGGCCATAAAATTGGAAATCCGCGCGAGTCCTAAATTTTGTGTCCAATAGCCCACGGCTTCTGCCATTGCCCCGGGCCCCCGGACTTGGATCGTCTAATATTTTTCATGGACGTTGAATAGGTCCAAATAAACCATAATCACCGCCCCGACATGACCAAATTACATTTTTTGGCCGTTTGCGGCCATATATATGGAAATCCGTGCGAGTCCTAAATTTTCGTGTGCTATAGCCCACGACTTCTGCCGTGGCGCCGGGCCCCCGGACCCGGATTGTCTAAAATTTTTCATGGACGTCGAATACGGCCAAACAAACCCTAGTCACTGCCCCGCCATGAGAAAATTACATTTTTGGCCGTTTGCGGCCGTATATATGGAAATCCGCGCGAGTCCTAAATTTTTGTGTGCTATAGCCCACGCCTTCTGCCGTGGCCCCAGGCCCCCAGACCCGGATCGTCTTAAATTTTTCATGGACGTAGAATACGGCCAAAGGAACCATAGTCACTGCCCCTCCATGAGAAAATTATATTTTTTGGGCGTTTATGGCCATAAATTTGGAAATTCGCGCGAGTCCAAAATTTTCGTGTGCTAAAGCCCACGCCTTCTGCCGTGGCCCCGGGCCCCCGGACCCGGAACGTCTAAAATTTTTCATGGACGTCGAATACGGCCAAACAAACCATTGTCACTTCCGCGCCATGACCAAATTACACTTTTTGGCCGTTTACGGCCATAAAAGTGGAAATCCGCTCGAGTCCGAAATTTTCGTATGCTATAGCCCATGCCTTCTGTTGTGGCCCCGAGCCCCCGGACCCGGATCGTCTAAAATTTTTCATGGACGTATAATACGGAAAAACAAACAATAGTCACTGCCCCTCCATGACCAAATTACATTTTTTGGCCGTATACGGTCATAAAATTGGAAATTCGCGCGAGCCCCAAATTTTTGTGTGCTATAGCCCACGCTTTCTGCCGCGGCCCCGGGCCCCCGGACCCGGATCGTCTAAAATTTTTCATGGACGTCGAATACGGCCAACAAACCATAGTCACTGCCCCGCCATGACCAAATTACATTTTTTGGTCGTTTACGGCCATAAAATTGGAAATTCGCGCGAGTCCAAAATTCTCGTGTGCTATAGCCCACGCCTTCTGCTGTTGCCCCTAGCCCCCAGACCCGGAACGCCTAAAATTTTTCATGGATGTCGAATACGGCCAAACAAACCATAGTCAGTGCCCCGCCATAACCAAATTACATTTTTTGGCCGTTTACGGCCATAAAATTGGAAATCCGCGCGAGTCCCAAATTTTCGTATGCTATATCCCACGCCTTCTGCCGTGGCCCCAGGCCCCCGGACCAGAATCGTCTAAAATTTTTCATGGACGTAGAATACGGCCAAACAAACCATAGTCACTGCCCCTCCATGACCAAATTACATTGTTTGGCCGTTTACGGCCATAAAATTTGAAATCCGCGCGAATCCTAATTTTCGTGTGCTGTAGCCCACGGCTTCTGCCGTTGCCTTGGGCCCCCGGACCCGGATCGTCTAAAATTTATTATGGACGTCGAATAGGTCCAAATAAACCATAGTCACCGCCCCGACATGACCAAATTACATTTTTTTGCCGTTTGCGGCCATATATATGGAAATCCGCGCGAGTCCTAAATTTTCGTGTGATATAGCCAACGCCTTCTTCCGTGGCGCCAGGCCCCGGACCCGGATCGTCTAAAATTTTTCACGGACGTCGAATACAGCCAAACAAACCATAGTCACTGCCCCTCCATGACCAAATTACATTTTTTGGCCGTTTACGGCCATAAAACTGGAAATTCGCGCGAGTTCCAAATTTTCGTGTGCTATAGCCCACGCCTTCTGCCGTGGCCCCGGGCCCCAGGACCCGGATCGTCTAAAATTTTTCATGGACTTAGAATTCGGCCAGGCGAACCATAGTCACTACCCCTCCATGACCAAATTACATTTTTTGGGCCTTTACGACCATAAAATTGGAAATTCCCGGGAGTCAAAATTTTAGTGTGCTATAGCCCACGCCTTCTGCCGTGGCCCCGGGCCCCCGGAGCCGGATCGTCTAATATTTTTCATGGACGTCGAATAGGTCAAAATAAACCATAGTCACCACCCCGACATGACCAAATATTATTTTTTGGCCGTTTGCGGCCATATATATGGAAATCCGCGCGAGTCCTAAATTTTTGTGTGCTATAGTCCACGCCTTCTGCCGTGGCCCCGGGCCCCCTGACCTGGATCGTCTTAAATTTTTCATGGACGTAGAATACGGCCAAAGGAACCGTAGTCACTGCCCCTCCATGAGAAAATTACATTTTTTGGGCGTATACGGCTATAAAATTGGAAATTCGCGCGAGTCCCAAATTTTCGTGTGCTATAGCCCATGCCTTCTGCCGTGGCCCCGGGCCCCCGGACCCGGTTCGTCTAAAATTTTTCATGAACGTAGAATACGGCCAAACAAACCATAGTCACTGAACCTCCATGACCAAATTACATTATTTGGGCGTTTACGGCCATAAAATTGGAAATTCGCGCGAGTCTTAAATTTTGTGTGCTATAGCCCACGGCTTCTGCCGTTGCCACGGGCCCCCGGACCATGTTCGTCTAATATTTTTCATGCACGTCGAATAGGTCCAAATTAACCATAATCACCGCCCCGACATGACCAAATTACATTTTTTGGCCGTTTGCGGCCATATATATGGAAATCCGCGCGAGTCCTAAATTTTGATGTGATATAGCCCACGCCTTCTGCCGTGGCGCCGGGCCCCTGGACCCGGATCGTCTAGAATTTTTCATGGACATCGAATACGGCCAAACAAACCATAGTCACTGCCCCGCCATGACCAAATTACATTTTTGGCCGTTTACGGCCATAAAATTGGAAATACGCGCGAGTCCCAAATTTTCGTATGCTATAGCCCACGCCTTATGCCGTGGCCCTAGGCCCTCGGACCCGGATCGTCTAAAATTTTTCATGGACTTAGAATACACCCAGATGAACCAAAGTCACCACCCCTCCATGACCAAATTTCATTTTTTTGGCGTTTACGGCCATAAAATTGGAATTTCGCGCGAGTCTCGAATTTTCGTGTGCTATAGCCCACGCTTTCTGCCGTGGCCCCGGACACCCGGACCCGGATCGTTTTAAAATTTTCATGGACGTAGAATACGGCCAAACAAACCGTAGTCACTGCCCCTCCATGACCAAATTACATTTTTGGCCGTTTACGGCCATAAAATTGGAAATCCGCGCGAGTCCCAAATTTTCGTGTGCTATAGCCCACACCTTTTGCCGTGGCCCCGGGCCCCCGGACCCGGATAGTCTAAAATTTTTCATGGACTTAGAATACGGCCAGACGAACCATAGTCACAGCCCCTCCATGACCAAATTACATTTTTTGGGCGTTTACGGCCATAAAATTGGAAATTCGCGCGAGTCCAATATTTTCGTGTGCTATAGCTCACGCCTTCTGCCGTGGCCCCAGGACCCCGCACCCGGATTGTCGAAAATTTTTCATGAACGTAGAATACGGCCAAACGAACCATAGTCACTGAACCTCCATGACCAAATTACATTTTTTGGGCGTTCACGGTCATAAAATTAGAAATCCGCGCGAATCCTAATTTTCGTGTGCTATAGCCCACGGCTTCTGCCGTTGCCTTGGGCCCCCGGACCCGGATCTTCTAAAATTCATTATGGACATCGAATAGGTCCAAATAAACCATAGTCACCGCCCCGACATGACCAAATTACCTTTTTTGGCCGTTTGCGGCCATATATATGGAAATCCGCGCGAGTCCTAAATTTTCGTGTGCTATAGCCCACGCCTTTTGCCATGGCCCCGGGCCCCCGGACCCGGATCGTCTCAAATTTTTCGTGGACGTAGAATACGGCCAAAGGAACCATAGTCACTGCCCCTCCATGAGAAAAATACATTTTTTGGGCGTTTACGGCCATAAATTTGGAAATTCGCGCGAGTCCCAAATTTTCGTGTGCTATAGCCCACGCCTTCTGCCGTGGTCCCGGGCCCCCGGACCCGGAACGTCTAAAATTTTTCATGGACGTCGAATACGGCCAAACAAACCATAGTCACTGGCCCGCCATGACCAAATTACATGTTTTGGCTGTTTACGTCCATAAAATTGGAAATCCGCGCGAGTCCCAAATTTTCGCATGCGATAGCCCACGCCTTCAGCCGTGGCCCCAGTCTCCTGGACCCGGATCGTCTAAAATTTTTCATGGACGTATAAATCGGCCAAACAAACCATAGTCACTGCCCCTCCATGACCAAATTACATTTTTTTGCCGCTTACGGCCATAAAATTGGAAATTCGCGCGAGTTCCAAATTTTCGTGTGCTATAGCCCACGCCTTTTGTCGTGGCCCCGCGCCCCCGGACCCGGATCATCTAAATATTTTCATGGACGTAGAATACGGTCAAACAAACCATAGTCACTGCCCCTCCATGACCAAATTATATTTTTTAGCCGTTTACGGCCATAAAATTGGAAATCCGCGCGAGTCCCAAATTTTCGTGTGCTATAGCCCCACGCCTTCTGCCGTTGCCCCGGGCCCCCGGATCCAGATCGTCTAAAATTTTTCATGGACTTAGAATACGGCCAGACGAACCATAGTCACCGCCCCTCCATGACCAAATTACATTTTTGGGCGTTTACGGCCATAAAATTGGAAATTCAGCCGAGTCCCGAATTTTGGTGTGCTATAGCCCACGCCTTCTACCGTGGCCCCGGACCCGGATTGTCTAAAATTTTTCATGGACTTAGAATACGGCAAGACGAACCATAATCACTGCCCCTCCGTGACCAAATTATATTTTTTGGGCGTTTACGTCCATAAAATTTGAAATTCGCGCGAGTCCAAAATATTCGTGTGCTTTAGCCCACGCCTTCTGCCGTGGCCCCGGGCCCGGATCGTCTAAAATTTTTCATGAACATAGAATACGGCCAAACAAACCATAGTCACTGAACCTCCATGACCAAATTACATTATTTGGACGTTTACGGCCATAAAATTGGAAATCCGCGCGAGTCTTAAATTTTGTGTGCTATAGCCCACGGCTTCTGCCGTTGCCCCGGGCCCCCGGACCCTGATCGTCTAATATTTTTCATGGACGTCGAATAGGTCCAAATAAACCGTAGTCACCGCCCCGACATGACCAAATTACATTTTTTGGCCGTTTGCAGCCATATATATGGAAATCCGCGCGAGTCCTAAATTTTGTGTGCTATAGCTCACGCCTTCAGCCGTGGCCCCCGGACCCGGATCGTCTAAAATTTTTCATGGACGTCGAATACGGCCAAACAAACCATAGTCACTGCCCGCCTTGAGAAAATTACATTTTTGGCCGTTTGCGGCCATATATATGGAAATCCGCGCGAGTCCTAAATTTTTGTGTACTATAGCCCAAGCCTTCTGCCGTGGCCCGGGCCCCCAGACCCGGATCGTCTTAAATTTTTCATGGACGTAGAATACGGCCAAAGGAACCATAGTCACTGCCCCTCCATGAGAAAATTACATTTTTTGGGCGTTTACGGCTATATATATGGAAATCCGCGTGAGTCCTAAATTTTTGTGTGCTATAGCTTACGCCTTCTGCCGTGGCCCAGGGCCCCCAGACCCGGATCGTCTTAAATTTTTCATGGACGTAGAATACGGCCAAAGGAACCATAGTCACTGCCCCTACATGAGAAAATTACATTTATTGGGCGTTTACGGCCATATATATGGAAATCCGCGCGA
This sequence comes from Nicotiana benthamiana, assembly GCA_034376525.1. Taxonomy (NCBI): domain Eukaryota; kingdom Viridiplantae; phylum Streptophyta; class Magnoliopsida; order Solanales; family Solanaceae; genus Nicotiana; species Nicotiana benthamiana. Next base: position 199,296 of record JAXGFW010000026.1, on the reverse strand, counting down.
GTTCAAATTTTTGTGTGCTATAACCCACGCCTTCTGCCGTTGCCCTGGGCCCCCGGACCCAGATCGTTTAGAATTTTTTATGGACTTAGAATATGGCCAGACGAACCATACCCACTGCCCCTCCATGACCAAATTACATTATTTGGGCGTTTATGGCCATAAAATTGGAAATTCGCGCGAGTCCAAAATTTTCGTGTGCTATAGTCCACGCCTTCTGCCGTGGCCCCGGGCCCCCAGACCCAAATCGTCTGAAATTTTTCATGAACGTAGAATACGGCCAAACGAACCATAGTCACTGAACCTCCATGACCAAATTACATTATTTGGGTGTTTACGGCCATAAAATTGGAAATTCGCGCGAGTCCTAAATTTTGTGTGCTATAGCCCACGGCTTCTGCCGTTGCCCCGGGCCCCCGGACCCGGATCGTCTAATATTTTTCATGGACGTCGAATAGGTCCAAATAAACCATAGTCACCGCCCCGACATGACCAAATTACATTTTCTGGCCGTTTGCAGCCATATATATGGAAATCCGCGCGAGTCCTAAATTTTCGTGTGTTATAGACCACGCCTTCAGCCGTGGCGCCGGGCCCCCGGACCCGGATCGTCTAAAATTTTTCATGGACGTCAAATACGGCCAAACAAACCATAGTCACTGCCCCGCCATGAGAAAATTACATTTTTGGCCGTTTGCGGCCGTATATATGGAAATCCGTGCGAGTCCTAAATTTTTGTGTGCTTTAGCCCACGCCTTCTGCCGTGGCCCCGGGCCCCCAGACCCGGATCGTCTTAAATTTTTCATGGACGTAGAATACGGCCAAAGGAACCATAGTCACTGCCCCTCCATGAGAAAATTATATTTTTTGGGCGTTTACGGCCATAAAATTGGAAATTCGTGCGAGTCCAAAATTTTCGTGTGCTATAGCCCACGCCTTCTGCCGTGGCCTTGGGCCCCCGGACCCGGAACGTCTAAAATTTTTCATGGACGTCGAATACGGCCAAACAAACCATTGTCACTTCCCCGCCATGACCAAATTACATTTTTTGGCCGTTTACGGCCATAAAAGTGGAAATCCGCTCGAGTCCCAAATTTTCGTATGCTATAGCCCACGCCTTCTATTGTGGCCCCGGGCCCCCGGACCCGGATCGTCTAAAATTTTTCATGGACGTATAATACGGAAAAACAAACAATAGTCAATGCCCCTCCATGACCAAATTACATTTTTTGGCTGTATACGGCCATAAAATTGGATATTCGCGCGAGTCCCAAATTTTCGTGTGCTATAGCCCACGCTTTCTGCCGCGGCCCCGGGCCCCCGGACCCGGATCGTCTAAAATTTTTCATGGACGTCGAATACGGCCAACAAACCATAATCACTGCCCCTCCATGACCAAATTACATTGTTTGGCCGTTTACGGCCATAAAATTTGAAATTCGCGCGAGTTCCAAAATTTCGTGTGCTATAGCCCACGCCTTCTGCCGTGGCCCCGGGCCCCCGGACGCGGATCGTCTAAAAATTTTCATGGACTTAGTATACGGCCAGACGAACCATAGTCTTTGCCCCTCCATGACCAAATTACATTTTTTGGGCGTTTACGGCCATAAAATTGGAAATTCGCGCGAGTCCAAAATTTTCGTGTGCTATAGCCCACGCCTTCTGCGTGGCCCCGGGCCCCCGGAGCCGGATCGTCTCAAATTTTTCATGAACGTAGAATACGGCCAAACGAACCGTAGTCACTAAACCTCCATGACCAAATAACATTATTTGGGGGTTTACGGCCATAAAATTGGAAATCCGCGCGAGTCCTATATTTCGTGTGCTATAGCCCACGGCTTCTGCCGTTGCCCCGGGCCCCCGGACCCAGATCGTCTAATATTTTTCATGGACGTCGAATAGGTCCAAATAAACCATAGTCACCCCCCGACATGACCAAATTACATTTTTTGGCCGTTTGCGGCCATATATATGGAAATCCGCGCGAGTCCTAAATTTTCGTGTGCTATAGCCCACGCCTTTTGCCGTGGCCCCGGACCCGGATCGTCTCAAATTTTTCGTGGACGTAGAATACGGCCAAAGGAACCATAGTCACTGCCCCTCCATGAGAAAAATACATTTTTTGGGCGTTTACGGCCATAAATTTGCAAATTCGCGCGAGTCCCAAATTTTCGTGTGCTATAGCCCACGCCTTCTGCCGTGGCCCAAGGCCCCAGGACCCGGATCGTCTAAAATTTTTCATGGACTTAGAATTCGGCCAGGCGAACCATAGTCACTACCCCTCCATGACCAAATTACATTTTTTGGGCGTTTACGGCCATAAAATTGGAAATTCCCGGGAGTCAAAATTTTAGTGTGCTATAGCCCACGCCTTCTGCCGTGGCCCCGGGCCCCCGGAGCCGGATCGTCTAAAATTTTTCATGAACGTAGAATACGGCCAAACGAACCATAGTCACTGAACCTCCATGACCAAATTACATTATTTGGGCGTTTACGGCCATAAAATTGGAAATCCGCGCGAGTCCTAAATTTCGTGTGCTATAGCCCACGGATTCTGCCGTTGCCCCGGGCCCCCGGACCCGGATGGTCTAATATTTTTCATGGACGTCGAATAGGTCCAAATAAACCATAGTCACCGCCCCGACATGACCAAATTAAATTTTTTGGCCGTTTGCGGCCATATATATGGAAATCCGCGCGAGTCCTAAATTTTTGTGTGCTATAGCTCACGCCTTCTGCTGTGGCCCCGGGCCCCCAGACTCGGATCGTCTTAAATTTTTCATGGACGTCGAATACGGCCAAACAAACCATAGTCACTGCCCCGCCATGAGAAAATTACATTTTTGGCCGTTTGCGGCCATATATATGGAAATCCGCGCGAGTCCTAAATTTTCGTGTGCTATAGCCCACGCCTTCTGCCGTGGCCCCGGGCCCCCAGACCCGGATCGTCTTAAATTTTTCATGGACGTAGAATACGGCCAAAGGAACCATAGTCACTGCCCCTCCATGACAAAATTACATTTTTTGGCCGTTTACGGCCATATAATTGGAAATTCGCGCGAGTTCCAAAATTTCGTGTACTATAGCCCACGCCTTCCGCCATGGCCCCGGGCCCCCGGACCCGGATCATCTAATAATTTTCATGGACTTAGAATACGGCCAGACGAACCATAGTCACTGCCCCTCCATGACCTAATTACATTTTTTGGGCGTTTACGGCCATAAAATTGGAAATTCGCGCGAGTCCAAAATTTTCGTGTGCAATAGCCCACGCCTTCTGCCGTGGCCCCGGGCCCCCGGAGCCGGATCGTCTCAAATTTTTCATGAACGTAGAATACGGCCAAACGAACCATAGTCACTAAACCTCCATGACCAAATTACATTATTTGGGCGTTTACGGCCATAAAATTGCAAATCCGCGCGAGTCCAAAATTTCGTGTGCTATAGCCCACGGATTCTGCCGTTGCCGCGAGCCCACGGACCCGTATCGTCTAATATTTTTCATGGACGTCGAATAGGTCCAAATAAACCATAGTCACCGCCCCGATATGACCAAATTACATTTTCTGGCTGTTTGCGGCCATATATATGGAAATCCGCGCGAGTCCTATATTTTCGTGTGATATAGCCCACGCCTTCCGCCGTGGCGCCAGGCCCTCGGACCCGGATCGTCTAAAATTTTTCATGGACGTCGAATGCGGCCAAACAAACCATAGTCACTGCCCCTCCATGACCAAATTACATTTTTTGGCCGTTTACGGCCATAAAATTGGAAATTCGCGCAAGTTCCAAATTTTCGTGTGCTATAGCCCACGCCTTCTGCCGTGGCCCCGGGCCCCCGGAGCCGGATCGTCTAAAATTTTCCATGAACGTAGAATACGGCCAAACAAACCATAGTCACTGAACCTCCATGACCAAATTACATTATTTGGGCGTTTACGGCCATAAAATTGGAAATCCGCGCGAGTCCTAAATTTCGTGTGCCATAGCCCACGGCTTCTGCCGTTGCCCCGGGTCCCCGGACACGGATCGTCTAATATTTTTCATGGACGTTGAATAGGTCAAAATAAACCATAGTCACCACCCCGACATGACCAAATATTATTTTTTGGCCGTTTGCGGCCATATATATGGAAATCCGCGCGAGTCCTAAATTTTTGTGTGCTATAGCCCACGCCTTCTGCCGTGGCCCCGGACCCCCAGACCCGGATCGTCTTAAATTTTTCATGGACGTAGAATACGGCCAAAGGAACCGTAGTCACTACCCCTCCATGAGAAAATTACATTTTTTGGGCGTTTACGGCTATAAAATAGGAAATTCGCGCGAGTCCCAAATTTTCGTGTGCTATAGCCCATGCCTTCTGCCGTGGCCCCGGGCCCCCGGACCCGGAACGTCTAAAATTTTTCATAGAGGTCGAATACGGCCAAACAAACCATAGTCACTGCCCCGCCATGACCAAATTACATTTTTTGGCCGTTTACGGCCATTAAATTGGAAATCCGCTCGAGTCCCAAATTTTCGTATGCCTAGCCCACGCCTTCTGCCGTGGCCCCGGGCCCCCGGACCCGGCTCGTCTAAAATTTTTCATGGACGTATAATACGGCCAAACAAACTATAGTCACTGCCCCTCCATGACCAAATTACAGTTTTTGGCCGTTTACGGCCATAAAATTGAAAATTCGCGCGAGTTCCAAATTTTCGTGTGCTATAGCCCACGCCTTCTGCCGTGGCCCCGAACCCCCGGAACCGGATCGTCTAAAATATTTCATGGACGTAGAATACGGCCAAACAAACCATAGTCACTGCCCCTCCATGACCAAATTACATTTATTGGCCGTTTACGGCCATAAAATTGGAAATCTGCGCGAGTCCCAAATATTAGTGTGCTATAGCCCACGCCTTATGCCGTTGCCCTGGGCCCCCGGACCCAGATCGTTTAAAATTTTTCATGGACTTAGAATACGGCCAGACGAACCATACTCACTGCCCCACCATGACCAAATTTTATTTTTTGGGCGTTTACGGCAATAAAATTGGAAATTCGCGCGAGTCCCGAATTTTCGTGTGCTATAGCCCACACCTTTTGTCGTGGCCCCGGACCCCCGGACCCGGATCATCTAAAATTTTTCATGGACGTAGAATACGGCCTGCGAACCATAGTCACTGCCCCTCCATGACCAAATTACATTTTTTGGCCGTTTATGGCCATAAAATTGGAAATCCGCGCGAGTCCCAAATTTTCGTGTGCTATAGCCCACGCCTTTTGCCGTGGCCCCGGGCCCTCGGACCCGGATAGTCTAAAATTTTTCATTGACTTAGAATACGGCCAGACGAACCACAGTCACTGCCCCACCATGACCAAATTATATTTTTTGGGTGTTCACGGCCATAAAATTTGAAATTCGCGCGAGTCCCAAATTTTCGTGTGCTATAGCCCACGGCTTCTGCCGTTGCCCCGGGCCCGGATTGTCTAGAAATTTTTATGGACGTCGAATAGGTACAAAGAAACTATTGTCACTGCCCCTCCATGACCAAATTACATTTTTTTGGCCGTTTACGGCCATAAAATTGGAAATTCACGCGAGTTCCAAATTTTCATGTGCTATAGCCCACGCCTTCTGTCGTGGCCCCAGGCCCTCGGACCCGATTCGTCCAAAAATTTTCATGGACGTAGAATACGGCCAAACAAACCATAGTCACTGCCCCTCCATGACCAAATTACATTTTTTGGCCGTTTACGGCCATAAAATTGGAAATCTGCGCGAGTCCCAAGTTTTCGTGTGCAATAGCCCACGCCTTCTGCCATTGCCCCGGGCCCCCGGACCCAGATTTTTTAAAATTTTTCATGGACTTAGAATTCGGCTAGACGAACCATAGTCACTGCCCCTCCATGACCAAATGACATTTTTTGGGCGGTTACGGCCATAAAATTGGAAATTCGCCCGAGTCCGGAATTTTCGTGTGCTATAGCCCACGCCTTCTGCCGTGGCCCCGGAACCCCGGACCCGGATCGTCTAAAATTTTTCATGGACGTAGAATACGGCCAAACAAACCATAGTCACTGCCTCTCCATGACCAAATTACCTTTTTTGGCCGTTTACGGCCATAAAATTGGAAATCCGCGCGATTCCCAAATTTTCGTGTGCTATAGCCCACGCCTTCTGCTGTGGCCACGGGCCCCCGAACCCGGATCGTCTAAAATTTTTCATGGACTTAGAATACGGCCAGACGAACCATAGTCACTAAACCTTCATGACCAAATTACATTTTTTTGGGCGCTTACGGCCATAAAATTGGAAATTTGTGCGAGTCCAAAATATTTGAGTGCTATAGCCCACGCCTTCCCAGGTCCCCCAGACCCGGATCGTCTAAAATTTTTCATGGACTTAGAATACGGCCAGACGAACCGTATTCACTGCCCCTCCATGACTAAATTACATTATTTGGGCGTTTACGGCCATAAAATTGGAAATTCGCGCGAGTCTTAAATTTTGTGTGCTATAGCCCACGCCTTCTGCCGTTGCCACGGGCCCCCGGACCCGGTTCGTCTAATATTTTTCATGCACGTCGAATAGGTCCAAATTAACCATAATCACCGCCCCGACATGACCAAATTACATTTTTTGGCCGTTTGCGGCCATATATATGGAAATCCGCGCGAGTCCTAAATTTTGATGTGATATAGCCCACGCCTTCTCCGTGGCGCCGGGCCCCTGGACCCGGATCGTCTAGAATTTTTCATGGACGTCGAATACGGCCAAACAAACCATAGTCACTGCCCCGCCATGACCAAATTACATTTTTGGCCGTTTACGGCCATAAAATTGGAAATCCGCGCGAGTCCCAAATTTTCGTATGCTATAGCCCACGCCTTATGCCGTGGCCCTAGGCCCTCAGACCCGGATCGTCTAAAATTTTTCATGGACATATACCGCCAAACAAACTATAGTCACTGCCCCTCCATGACCAAATTACATTTTTTTGCCGTTTACGGCCATAAAATCTGAAATTCGCGCGAGTTCCAAATTTTCGTGTGCTATTGCCCACGCTTTCAGCCGTGGCCCCGGACCCCCGGACCCGGATCGTCTAAAAATTTTCATGGACGTAGAATACGGCCAAGCAAACCATAGTCACTGCCCCTCCATGACCAAATAACATTTTTAGCCGTTTACGACCATAAAATTGGAAATCCGCGCGAGTCCCAAATTTTCGTGTGCTATAGCCCACGCCTTCTGCCGTTGCCCTGGGCCGCCGGACCCAGATCGTTTAAAATTTTTCATGGACTTAGAATACGGCCAGACGAACCATACTCACTACCCCTCCATGACCAAATTACATTTTTTGGGCGTTTAGGGCCATAAAATTGGAAATTCGCGCGAGTCCCAAATTTTCGTGTGCTATAGCCCACGCCTTCTGCCGTTGCCCCGGGCCCCCCGACCCAGATCGTCTAAAATTTTTCATGGACTTAGAATACACCCAGATGAACCAAAGTCACCACCCCTCCATGACCAAATATCATTTTTTGGGCGTTTACGGCCATAAAATTGGAATTTCGCGCGAGTCTCGAATTTTCGTGTGCTATAGCCCACGCTTTCTGCCGTGGCCCCGGACACCCGGACCCGGATCGTTTTAAATTTTTCATGGACGTAGAATACGGCCAAACAAACCGTAGTCACTGCCCCTCCATGACCAAATTACATTTTTGGCCGTTTAAGGCCATAAAATTGGAAATCCGCGCGAGTCCCAAATTTTCGTGTGCTATAGCCCACGCCTTTTGCCGTGGCCCCGGGCCCCTGGACCCGGATAGTCTAAAATTTTTCATGGACTTAGAATACGGCCAGACGAACCATAGTCACAGCCCCTCCATGACCAAATTACATTTTTTGGGCGTTTACGGCCATAAAATTGGAAATTCGCGCGAGTCCAATATTTTCGTGTGCTATAGCTCACGCCTTCTGCCGTGGCCCCAGGACCCCGCACCCGGATTGTCGAAAATTTTTCATGAACGTAGAATACGGCCAAACGAACCATAGTCACTGAACCTCCATGACCAAATTACATTTTTTGGGCGTTCACGGTCATAAAATTAGAAATCCGCGCGAATCCTAATTTTCGTGTGCTATAGCCCACGGCTTCTGCCGTTGCCTTGGGCCCCCGGACCCGGATCTTCTAAAATTTATTATGGACATCGAATAGGTCCAAATAAACCATAGTCACCGCCCCGACATGACCAAATTACATTTTTTGGCCGTTTGCGGCCATATATATGGAAATCCGCGCGAGTCCTAAATTTTCGTGTGCTATAGCCCACGCCTTTTGCCGTGGCCCCGGGCCCCCGGACCCGGATCGTCTCAAATTTTTCGTGGACGTCGAATACGGCCAAAGGAACCATAGTCACTGCCCCTCCATGAGAAAAATACATTTTTTGGGCATTTACGGCCATAAATTTGGAAATTCGCGCGAGTCCCAAATTTTCGTGTGCTATAGCCCACGCCTTCTGCCGTGGTCCCGGGCCCCCGGACCCGGAACGTCTAAAATTTTTCATGGACGTCGAATACGGCCAAACAAACCATAGTCACTGGCCCGCCATGACCAAATTACATTTTTTGGCTGTTTACGTCCATAAAATTGGAAATCCGCGCGAGTCCCAAATTTTCGCATGCGATAGCCCACGCCTTCTGCCGTGGCCCCAGTCTCCCGGACCCGGATCGTCTAAAATTTTTCATGGACGTATAATTCGGCCAAACAAACCATAGTCACTGCCCCTCCATGACCAAATTACATTTTTTTGCCGCTTACGGCCATAAAATTGGAAATTCGCGCGAGTTCCAAATTTTCGTGTGCTATAGCCCACGCCTTTTGTCGTGGCCCCGCGCCCCCGGACCCGGATCGTCTAAATATTTTCATGGACGTAGAATACGGCCAAACAAACCATAGTCACTGCCCCTCCATGACCAAATTATATTTTTTAGCCGTTTACGGCCATAAAATTGGAAATCCGCGCGAGTCCCAAATTTTCGTGTGCTATAGCCCCACGCCTTCTGCCGTTGCCCCGGGCCCCCGGACCCAGATCGTCTAAAATTTTTCATGGACTTAGAATACGGCCAGACGAACCATAGTCACCGCCCCTCCATGACCAATTTACATTTTTGGGCGTTTACGGCCATAAAATTGGAAATTCAGCCGAGTCCCGAATTTTGGTGTGCTATAGCCCACGCCTTCTGCCGTGGCCCCGGACCCGGATCGTCTAAAATTTTTCATGGACTTAGAATACGGCAAGACGAACCATAATCACTGCCCCTCCGTGACCAAATTATATTTTTTGGGCGTTTACGGCCATAAAATTTGAAATTCGCGCGAGTCCAAAATATTCGTGTGCTATAGCCCACGCCTTCTGCCGTGGCCCCGGGCCCGGATCGTCTAAAATTTTTTATGAACATAGAATACGGCCAAACAAACCATAGTCACTGAACCTCCATGACCAAATTACATTATTTGGACGTTTACGGCCATAAAATTGGAAATCCGCGCGAGTCTTAAATTTTGTATGCTATAGCCCACGGCTTCTGCCGTTGCCCCGGGCCCCCGGACCCTGATCGTCTAATATTTTTCATGGACGTCGAATAGGTCCAAATAAACCGTAGTCACCGCCCCGACATGACCAAATTACATTTTTTGGCCGTTTGCGGCCATATATATGGAAATCCGCGCGAGTCCTAAATTTTGTGTGCTATAGCTCACGCCTTCAGCCGTGGCCCCCGGACCCGGATCGTCTAAAATTTTTCATGGACGTCGAATACGGCCAAACAAACCATAGTCACTGCCCGCCATGAGAAAATTACATTTTTGGCCGTTTGCGGCCATATATATGGAAATCCGCGCGAGTCCTAAATTTTTGTGTACAATAGCCCAAGCCTTCTGCCGTGGCCCCGGGCCCCCAGACCCGGATCGTCTTAAATTTTTCATGGACGTAGAATACGGCCAAAGGAACCATAGTCACTGCCCCTCCATGAGAAAATTACATTTTTTGGTTGTTTACGGCTATATATATGGAAATCCGCGCGAGTCCTAAATTTTTGTGTGCTATAGCCCACGCCTTCTGCCGTGGCCCAGGGCCCCCAGACCCGGATCGTCTTAAATTTTTCATGGACGTAGAATACGGCCAAAGGAACCATAGTCACTGCCCCTGCATGAGAAAATTACATTTATTGGGCGTTTACGGCCATATATATGGAAATCCGCGCGAGTCCTAAATTTTTGTGTGCTATAACCCACGCCTTCTGCCATTGCCCTGGGCCCCCGGACCCAGATCGTTTAGAATTTTTCATGGACTTAGAATATGGCCAGACGAACCATACCCACTGCCCCTCCATGACCAAATTACATTATTTGGGCGTTTATGGCCATAAAATTGGAAATTCGCGCGAGTCCAAAATTTTCGTGTGCTATAGTCCACGCCTTCTGCCGTGGCCCCGGGCCCCCAGACCCAAATCGTCTGAAATTTTTCATGAACGTAGAATACGGCCAAACGAACCATAGTCACTGAACCTCCATGACCAAATTACATTATTTGGGTGTTTACGGCCATAAAATTGGAAATCCGCGCGAGTCCTAAATTTTGTGTGCTATAGCCCACGGCTTCTGCCGTTGCCCCGGGCCCCCGGACCCGGATCGTCTAATATTTTTCATGGACGTCGAATAGGTCCAAATAAACCATAGTCACCGCCCCGACATGATCAAATTACATTTTTTGGCCGTTTGCGGCCATATATATGGAAATCCGCGCGAGTCCTAAATTTTCGTGTGTTATAGCCCACGCCTTCAGCCGTGGAGCCAGGCCCCCGGACCCGGATCGTCTAAAATTTTTCATGGACGTCAAATACGGCCAAACAAACCATAGTCACTGCCCCGCCATGAGAAAATTACATTTTTGGCCGTTTGCGGCCGTATATATGGAAATCCGCGCGAGTCCTAAATTTTTGTGTGCTATAGCCCACGCCTTCTGCCGTGGCCCCGGGCCCCCAGACCCGGATCGTCTTAAATTTTTCATGGACGTAGAATACGGCCAAAGGAACCATAGTCACTGCCCCTCCATGAGAAAATTATATTTTTTGGGCGTTTACGGCCATAAAATTGGAAATTCGCGCGAGTCCAAAATTTTCGTGTGCTATAGCCCACGCCTTCTGCCGTGGCCCCGGGCCCCCGGACCCGGAACGTCTAAAATTTTTCATGGACGTCGAATACGGCCAAACAAACCATTGTCACTTCCCCGCCATGACCAAATTACATTTTTTGGCCGTTTACGGCCATAAAAATGGAAATCCGCTCGAGTCCCAAATTTTCGTATGCTATAGCCCACGCCTTCTATTGTGGCCCCGGGCCCCCGGACCCGGATCATCTAAAATTTTTCATGGACGTATAATACGGAAAAACAAACAATAGTCACTGCCCCTCCATGACCAAATTACATTTTTTGGCCGTATACGGCCATAAAATTGGATATTCGCGCGAGTCCCAAATTTTCGTGTGCTATAGCCCACGCTTTCTGCCGCGGCCCCGGGCCCCCGGACCCGGATCGTCTAAAATTTTTCATGGACGTCGAATACGGCCAACAAACCATAGTCACTGCCCCGCCATGACCAAATTACATTTTTTGGTCGTTTACGGCCATAAAATTGGAAATTCGCGCGTGTCCAAAATTTTCATGTACTATAGCCCACGCCTTTTGCTGTTGCCCCTAGCCCCCAGACCCGTAACGCCTAAAATTTTTCATGGATGTCGAATACGGCTAAACAAACCATAGTCAGTGCCCCGCCATAACCAAATTACATTTTTGGCCGTTTACGGCCATAAAATTGGAAATCCGCGCGAGTCCAAAATTTTCGTATGCTATAGCCCACGCCTTCTGCCGTGGCCCCAGGCCCCCGGACCCGGATCGTCTAAAATTTTTCATGGACGTAGAATACGGCCAAACAAACCATAATCACTGCCCCTCCATGACCAAATTACATTGTTTGGCCGTTTACGGCCATAAAATTTGAAATTCGCGCGAGTTCCAAAATTTCGTGTGCTATAGCCCACGCCTTCTGCCGTGGCCCCGGGCCCCCGGACCCGGATCGTCTAAAAATTTTCATGGACTTAGTATACGGCCAGACGAACCATAGTCTCTGCCCCTCCATGACCAAATTACATTTTTGGGGCGTTTACGGCCATAAAATTGGAAATTCGCGCGAGTCCAAAATTTTCGTGTGCTATAGCCCACGCCTTCTGCCGTGGCCCCGGGCCCCCGGAGCCGGATCGTCTCAAATTTTTCATGAACGTAGAATACGGCCAAACGAATTGTAGTCACTAAACCTCCATGACCAAATAACATTATTTGGGGGTTTACGGCCATAAAATTGGAAATCCGCGCGAGTCCTATATTTCGTGTGCTATAGCCCACGGCTTCTGCCGTTGCCCCGGGCCCTCGGACCCAGATCGTCTAATATTTTTCATGGACGTCGAATAGGTCCAAATAAACCATAGTCACCCCCCGACATGACCAAATTACATTTTTTGACCGTTTGCGGCCATATATATGGAAATCCGCGCGAGTCCTAAATTTTCGTGTGATATAGCCAACGCCTTCTGCCGTGGCGCCAGGCACCCGGACCCGGATCGTCTAAAATTTTTCACGGACGTCGAATCCAGCCAAACAAACCATAGTCACTGCCCCTCCATGACCAAATTACATTTTTTGGCCGTTTACGGCCATAAAACTGGAAATTCGCGCGAGTTCCAAATTTTCGTGTGCTATAGCCCACGCCTTCTGCCGTGGCCCCAGGCCCCAGGACCCGGATCGTCTAAAATTTTTCATGGACTTAGAATTCGGCCAAGCGAACCATAGTCACTACCCCTCCATGACCAAATTACATTTTTTGGGCGTTTACGGCCATAAAATTGGAAATTCCCAGCAGTCAAAATTTTAGTGTTCTATAGCCCACGCCTTCTGCCGTGGCCCCGGGCCCCCGGAGCCGGATCGTCTAAAATTTTTCATGAACGTAGAATGCGGCCAAACGAACCATAGTCACTGAACCTCCATGACCAAATTACATTATTTGGGCGTTTACGGCCATAAAATTGGAAATCCGCGCGAGTCCTAAATTTCGTGTGCTATAGCCCACGGATTCTGCCGTTGCCCCGGGCCCCCGGACCCGGATCGTCTAATATTTTTCATGGACGTCGAATAGGTCCAAATAAACCATAGTCACCGCCCCGACATGACCAAATTAAATTTTTTGGCCGTTTGCGGCCATATATATGGAAATCCGCGCGAGTCCTAAATTTTTGTGTGCTATAGCTCACGCCTTCTGCTGTGGCCCCGGGCCCCCAGACTCGGATCGTCTTAAATTTTTCATGGACGTCGAATACGGCCAAACAAACCATAGTCACTGCCCCGCCATGAGAAAATTACATTTTTGGCCGTTTGCGGCCATATATATGGAAATCCGCGCGAGTCCTAAATTTTCGTGTGCTATAGCCCACGCCTTCTGCCGTGGCCCCGGGCCCCCAGACCCGGATCGTCTTAAATTTTTCATGGACGTAGAATACGGCCAAAGGAACCATAGTCACTGCCCCTCCATGAGAAAATTACATTTTTTGGCCGTTTACGGCCATATAATTGGAAATTCGCGCGAGTTCCAAAATTTCGTGTGCTATAGCCCACGCCTTCTGCCGTTGCCCCGGGCCCCCGGACCCGGATCATCTAATAATTTTCATGGACATAGAATACGGCCAGACGAACCATAGTCACTGCCCCTCCATGACCTAATTACATTTTTTGGGCGTTTACGGCCATAAAATTGGAAATTCGCGCGAGTCCAAAATTTTCGTGTGCAATAGCCCACGCCTTCTGCCGTGGCCCCGGGCCCCCGGAGCCGGATCGTCTCAAATTTTTCATGAACGTAGAATACGGCCAAACGAACCATAGTCACTAAACCTCCATGACCAAATTACATTATTTGGGCGTTTACGGCCATAAAATTGCAAATCCGCGCGAGTCCAAAATTTCGTGTGCTATAGCCCACGGCTTCTGCCGTTGCCGCGAGCCCTCGGACCCGTATCGTCTAATATTTTTCATGGACGTCGAATAGGTCCAAATAAACCATAGTCACCGCCCCGACATGACCAAATTACATTTTCTGGCCGTTTGCGGCCATATATATGGAAATCCGCGCGAGTCCTATATTTTCGTGTGATATAGCCCACGCCTTCCGCCGTGGCGCCAGGCCCTCGGACCCGGATCGTCTAAAATTTTTCATGGACGTCGAATGCGGCCAAACAAACCATAGTCACTGCCCCTCCATGACCAAATTACATTTTTTGGCCGTTTACGGCCATAAAATTGGAAATTCGCGCAAGTTCCAAATTTTCGTGTGCTATAGCCCACGCCTTCTGCCGTGGCCCCGGGCCCCCGGAGCCGGATCGTCTAAAATTTTCCATGAACGTAGAATACGGCCAAACAAACCATAGTCACTGAACCTCCATGACCAAATTACATTATTTGGGCGTTTACGGCCATAAAATTGGAAATCCGCGCGAGTCCTAAATTTCGTGTGCCATAGCCCACGGCTTCTGCCGTTGCCCCGGGTCCCCGGACACGGATCGTCTAATATTTTTCATGGACGTTGAATAGGTCAAAATAAACCATAGTCACCACCCGACATGACCAAATATTGTTTTTTGGCCGTTTGCGGCCATATATATGGAAATCCGCGCGAGTCCTAAATTTTTGTGTGCTATAGCCCACGCCTTCTGCCGTGGCCCCGGGCCCCCAGACCCGGATCGTCTTAAATTTTTCATGGACGTAGAATACGGCCAAAGGAACCATAGTCACTGCCCCTCCATGAGAAAATTACATTTTTTGGGCGTTTACGGCTATAAAATTGGAAATTCGCGCGAGTCCCAAATTTTCGTGTGCTATAGCCCATGCCTTCTGCCGTGGCCCCGAGCCCCCGAACCCGGAACGTCTAAAATTTTTCATAGACGTCGAATACGGCCAAACAAACCATAGTCACTGCTCCGCCATGACCAAATTACATTTTTTGGCCGTTTACGGCCATTAAATTGGAAATCCGCTCGAGTCCCAAATTTTCGTATGCCTAGCCCACGCCTTCTGCCGTGGCCCCAGGCCCCTGGACCCGGCTCGTCTAAAATTTTTCATGGACGTATAATACGGCCAAACAAACTATAGTCACTGCCCCTCCATGACCAAATTACAGTTTTTGGCCGTTTACGGCCATAAAATTGGAAATTCGCGCGAGTTCCAAATTTTCGTGTGCTATAGCCCACGCCTTCTGCCGTGGCCCCGAACCCCCGGAACCGGATCGTCTAAAATATTTCATGGACGTAGAATACGGCCAAACAAACCATAGTCACTGCCCCTCCATGACCAAATTACATTTATTGGCCATTTACGGCAATAAAATTGGAAATCTGCGCGAGTCCCAAATATTAGTGTGCTATAGCCCACGCCTTATGCCGTTGCCCTAGGCCCCCGGACCCAGATCGTTTAAAATTTTTCATGGACTTAGAATACGGCCAGACGAACCATACTCACTGCCCCACCATGACCAAATTATATTTTTTGGGCGTTTACGGCAATAAAATTGGAAATTCGCGCGAGTCCCGAATTTTCGTGTGCTATAGCCCACACCTTTTGTCGTGGCCCCGGACCCCCGGACCCGGATCATCTAAAATTTTTCATGGACGTAGAATACGGCCTGCGAACAATAGTCACTGCCCCTCCATGACCAAATTACATTTTTTGGCCGTTTATGGCCATAAAATTGGAAATCCGCGCGAGTCCCAAATTTTCGTGTGCTATAGCCCACGCCTTTTGCCGTGGCCCCGGGCCCTCGGACCCGGATCGTCTAAAATTTTTCATTGACTTAGAATACGGCCAGACGAACCACAGTCACTGCCCCACCATGACCAAATTATATTTTTTGGGCGTTTACGGCCATAAAATTTGAAATTCGCGCGAGTCCCAAATTTTTGTGTGCTATAGCCCACGGCTTCTGCCGTTGCCCCGGGCCCGGATTGTCTAGAAATTTTTATGGACGTCGAATAGGTACAAAGAAACTATTGTCACTGCCCCTCCATGAACAAATTATATTTTTTGGCCATTTACGGCCATAAAATTGGAAATTCACGCGAGTTCCAAATTTTCATGTGCTATAGCCCACGCCTTCTGTCGTGGCCCCAGGCCCTCGGACCCGATTCGTCCAAAAATTTTCATGGACGTAGAATACGGCCAAACAAACCATAGTCACTGCCCCTCCATGACCAAATTACATTTTTTGGCCGTTTACGGCCATAAAATTGGAAATCTGCGCGAGTCCCAAGGTTTCGTGTGCAATAGCCCACGCCTTCTGCCATTGCCCCGGGCCCCCGGACCCAGATTTTTTAAAAATTTTCATGGACTTAGAATACGGCCAGACGAACCATAGTCACTGCCCCTCCATGACCAAATTACATTTTTTGGGCGGTTACGGCCATAAAATTGGAAATTCGCCCGAGTCCGGAATTTTCGTGTGCTATAGCCCACGCCTTCTGCCGTGGCCCCGGACCCCCCGACCCGGATCGTCTAAAATTTTTCATGGACGTAGAATACGGCCAAACAAACCATAGTCACTGCCTCTCCATGACCAAATTTCCTTTTTTGGCCGTTTACGGCCATAAAATTGGAAATCCGCGCGATTCCCAAATTTTCGTGTGCTATAGCCCACGCCTTCTGCTGTGGCCACGGGCCCCCGAACCCGGATCGTCTAAAATTTTTCATGGACTTAGAATACGGCCAGACGAACCATAGTCACTGCCCCTTCATGACCAAATTACATTTTTTGGGCGCTTACGGCCATAAAATTGGAAATTTGTGCGAGTCCAAAATATTTGAGTGCTATAGCCCACGCCTTCCTCGGGCCCCTGGACCCGGATCGTCTAAAATTTTTCATGAACGTAGAATACGGCCAAACGAACCGTAGTCACTAAACCTACATGACCAAATTATAATTGTTTGGGCGTTTACGACCATAAAATTGGAAATCCGCGCGAGTCCTAAATTTCGTGTGCTATAGCCCATGGCTTCTGCCGTTGCCTTGGCCCCCGGACCCGGATCGTCTAAAATTTTTCATTGACGTCGAATAGGTCCAAATAAACCATAGTCACCGCCCCTACATGACCAAATTACATTTTTTGGCCGTTTGCGGCCATATATATGGAAATCCGCGCGAGTCCTAAATTTTCGTGTGCTATAGCCCACGCCTTCTGCCGTGGCCCCGGGCCCCCGAACCCGGATCGTCTTAAATTTTTCATGGACGTAGAATATGGCCAAAGGAACCATAGTCACTGCCCCTCCATGAGAAAATTACATTTTTTGGGCGCTTACGGCCATAAAATTGGAAATTCACGCGAGTCCCAAATTTTCGTGTGCTATAGCCCACGCCTTCTGCCGTGGCCCCGGGCCCCCGGACCTGGAACGTCTACATGGACGTAGAATACGGCCAAACAAACCATAGTCACTGCCCCGCCACGACCAAATTACATTTTTTGGTCGTTTACGGCCTTCAAATTGGAAATCTGCGCGAGTCCCATATTTTTGTGTGCTATAGCCCACGCCTTCTGCCGTGGCCCCGGGCCCCCGTACCCGGAACTTCTAAAATTTTTCATGGACTTAGAATACAGCCAGACGAACCATAACTGCCCCTCCATGACCAAATTACATTTTTGGGCGTTTACGGCCATAAATTGGAAATTCGCGCGAGTCCCGAATTTTCATGTGCTATCTGCCGTGGCCCCGAGCCCCCGGACCCGGATCGTCTAAAATTTTTCATGGACGTAGAATACGGCCAAACAAACCATAGTCACTGCCCCTCCATGACCAAATTACATTTTTTGGCCGTTTACGGCCATAAAATTGGAAATCCGCGCGAGTCCCAAATTTTCGTGTGCTATAGCCCACGCCTTCTGCCGTGGCCCAGGTCCCCCAGACCCGGATCGTCTAAAATTTTTCATGGACTTAGAATACGGCCAGACGAACCATATTCACTGCCCCTCCATGACCAAATTACATTTTTTGGGCGTTTACGGCCATAAAATTGGAAATTCGCGCGAGTCCCAAATTTTCGTGTGCTATAGCCCACGCCTTCTGCCATTGCCTCGGGCCCCCGCACCCTGATCGTCTTAAATTTTTCATGGACTTAGAATACGGCCAGACGAACCATAGTCACTGCCCCTCCAAGACCAAATTAGGGACTAGCGTCGAAAACTCAAGGCCACATGACCTCTAAGTCGGAAACTCCAAAATTGTAAGCCCTCAATGAAGCAATACCAAGTTTACAAGTAATGGCTCTTTAGCCGAGAAATCTTCGATGACCGAGGGACTGTCATCAATCGCCATCTCCTTGGACTGATAAAAAACCCGAGGCAATAAGACCCCAAGCGGGTAGACTCGGTCTCATAAGACTTACATAAGGCAATAACAATACCCGTAAGACTTCAAGCATGTCATGAACCATACTTGTACCAAGTAGCCAAAACTGTAAAACCTCAAAGGCATGTAAAACTTGTAAGACCTTATAAAAGGCACAATCATTATCTTAAAGTTAAGGCTATATATCGAACTTAAAAAGACCCCTAAAAAGGCATACCCTTGATATAGATGCTGAAACTACTTCACTCGGGAATTGAAAGGCTCCGGCCAAAAACAATGACTACGGTAACAAAGTTGTACCTGCCAAACTAACACGACTCGGGGACACCCGACTATCACTATAAAATCACAGGCCTTCAATTACTTCGAATATACTTCGAAAAGAACCGGTTAAACAGGCTACCCTCAACATAGGCAAAAGAGGTTGGACCATGTCATCTCATAAATACAGGCTTTGAGATACTCAGTGGCCGAGCCAAACCTCCCGAGGTGCTCGATCATCGCCATATAAATGACTCACAATCGAGGTTTTTATCAAAACATCGAAGATTCAGGCAAACACATTTCAAAAATCCTTAACGAGGGAAAAATAAAGCCTATATTAAAGGTCGCATCGACCCAAAGCATAAGATCCGTTGTCGCCAGCCCGCATAAAAGGTCGCATAGACCCAACACTTAATAGCCTAAGGGCCAGCTTGAAATTCAAAAGCTTGATGGTCGAATGAGCTTGACTCAATACCCGACTCGAAGACTGAACTCAAAATAGTTAACTAAATATGCCTAAGAGCAAAAATGTAAGAGCCACTATTGCCAAAACTAAAATCGAAGGTCGCATCGACCAAATGTGTAATAGCCACTATCACCCGCGCTAAAACTGAAGGTCGCACCGACCTTAAACATAAGAGCCTAAGGGATGGCCTTAAAATTCAAAAACTTGAGGGTCAATGAGCTCGAGTCGAAACCCGAGTTGGAGACTGAACCCAAAACAATTAACTAAATATGCCTAAGAGCGAAAGCATAAGAGTCACTCTCGACGACACTAAATCGAAGGTCACAACGGCCCAATGTATAAAAGCCAGGTCTAACCCGAGAATACTCAGGGACTAACTTCTGACCATTACGAGTTGCTCAGGAATAGCAAAAACCTGAGGGTCTAACCCAAGGTCTATGATCTCAGATTGATTATCAAAAACATTACACATTGTTCCTAAAAGGCAAAGGAAAAAATAAGTGATAAAAAACGAAAAACCTTTTGCACATATTGCCCACGGAGGTACGTTTACAAGGATTTTGAAAAAAAACCCTTACAAGGAAGAAGCCAACCATAACCCTAATCTATCCTCAAGCCTATATCTTTGATGGCTCTG
The DNA here is from genome assembly GCA_034376525.1 of Nicotiana benthamiana. Taxonomy (NCBI): domain Eukaryota; kingdom Viridiplantae; phylum Streptophyta; class Magnoliopsida; order Solanales; family Solanaceae; genus Nicotiana; species Nicotiana benthamiana. Next base: position 179,459 of record JAXGFW010000026.1, on the reverse strand, counting down.
CCGGAGGTTGTGCCCCAACGATTCTGACTACAGTCCCAGGACCTTTAACGGCCTCTTCCCTTCTGGGGATTCCACCTTTATTCTCATAATCTTCTAAGCCACTACCCCGGCATACCTCAAAATCAAACATGGAAACAACTTTCTTCTCTAAGGTCTTCACCCTCTCGAACTTGGTAGACAAATTTAGACCCACCCTCTCGAACTTCAGACAAATTGTATGTCCTTAAGAGTCCGCCTCCGAAATTCTAACTGGCATGCTCCATGGCTCGTGTCAATTTGAGTTTGTGCTCCTCAGGCACTCTCTCGGATTGAGCCTTTATTACAACGACATCCTATTTGTGCAAAGATATGAGCACCTCAACTTCGGTTTTGATTCTAAATAGTGCAGCAACTAACTCAGAATGGAGACCTCTATATTTGTCACTATCTACCCTCGCATAATGAAGTTGATGCACGACTAAGGCCATCTTTTCCTGGAGGGAATCCTTCACAGAGGTTATCTCTCTCACGTGCCGTTTGAGTTTGAGGACTTCAGAGTCTTTGGCTCGGAGCTCCTCCCTCAGCAGGGCAACTTCCTTATCAAAGTGCACGAATCAAATCCAAGATGTTAAAACACCGGGACATAGAAAACATTTAGACAATACCAAATGGAAACTAGGTAACATGCTCAACAAGATGAGCCTTCTCAGGCGCATGATGGGTCACCTCAACCTGAAACCAAGTGGAAGTCTGATTATAAAGCGCCCTGGCCTGAAGCCACGAAAAAGAAAAGTTAAAAAGACAAATATCACGACGACAAGCATGATTTACAAAAACTACCTGCTTCAAAAGCCTGCTCATCTCGTCTATGACGAGTGAAGCATCGAGATTGGGAATTCCCTCTAGAGCGGTCCAAGGCCTTTCAAACGCATCTTTGTCTCTGACATCCACACCACATCGGAAGGTTCTTCGTTTGGGGCATCTTGCATTTCTTCAGAAGGGCTCCAGAACTGGATTCCTCTGAACCACTTACCGAACGGGTCCTAGATCGAGGGATATTTTGGCCATCGGTCGGCTCAAAGATATCACCCGATACTCCCTCAATGGCCTCTCCAGTCCGAAGTTGGATCACGATGATATCAAGCTCCTACTAGGAGCCACCATCTTTATGGCATGAGGGTCGATCAGGTTTTCCCCTCCCTCGGATGCTATCACGAACTTATTTTCCCCCTCGCCTTCAGCTTAGGGACTTCCTATTGCTTCTGGAGTTAGGGCTGCCGGGTTGGCCTTAGTTTCTTCCACCTTGGTCTTCTTGGATTCCAAATGTTTATTTGACGCTTCCCGCTGTCCTTTCTTCCCTTCATCGGGTCCCGAGGTACCCTCTTCACCAACTGATGTTCCCTTCATTAAGAGGACCGCCCCCATACCTACACAAATGCAAGAGGTAAGCACATGGAGTAAGCATGTTATCAATAGCAATTCAGATTAAAAGTATGACTAATCCATGAGTAAAGGCTCACTGTGGTCCTTGGTTTCCCATCGAGTTTGGGACAGATCACGCCACACTCGTTCAACGGATAGGCAAGTCGAGTCTAGCCAACCAACTCGGCCCGGGAGGTTTGTGACCGTGCCAGGGTAAATTGCCACCATTATATTAGTAGAAGAAATTAAGTGCGCGGAAAGATGTACCTAAAAAAGCAAGGAAAGGCTAGATAACGTGTCTACTTACGCTCCCTATTTCTCCTTTCAGGGAACGACAACCTTTCTATCGGATCATGTCTGAAGTCCTAACTTGGACAAAGTAGCTCATCCACCCTTCATTCCTAACTTCTTCGATGCAAGCAAAAAGGGCCTTCAAAGCTCGGTAGTGGAGCTTAATCAGACCCCACATAAGAGATAAGGGATGTACATCCTAATCAGGTGATCGAGGTGAAGGGCATCCCCCTAAATCATGTTCACATAATATCTGATCATATAGAAAATGCGCCAGAATAAAGGCTGAATTTGGCCGAGGGTCACTTGATATCGTTGGCAGAAGTCGAGAATCGCGCGGTCTATCAGAGGCAAGGATGGCCCCACAGCAAATGGGTAAGTATACACGCTGAGAAAATCGGCTTTGTATGTCATTATATCCTTCTCCCAGGAAAGGATCTCCACAAGCACCACATCTACCAAACGACAATCGGTCCTCGCCCTTTCGACGTTTGTTATTGAGCTAATATACCGAGACACAGCTCGCGATGCCCCAGCTTCGAAGAAGGTTTCTAGACCTTGATATCAAAAGTCATTGCAAAAGATCCTAGAATGCATTCCTCAACACGAGGAGGAACTGTGTTTTGCCTTTAGATGGAAGCGAATAGGAGGTAGTCACGTTCTCTTGAGAAGCAGAGGCAGAAGTTTTCTCCATTCCTAAAAGATTTCAAAAAAGAAAGGGAAATTACATTTTGAAGGCATAAGGAACCTTTTTGGGGCCTTGGTGGTGCAGTGGGCTATAAAGAACGAGAGAATAGGTATTTATAGAGGCCTAACACGCGTGTTGAAGGAGGTTAAGGGACATCCAACCGCTGTAATCAATACGAAGGCTTTCAAGGACTGTGTGTGCGATCCTTTGGCACCTTATGACTGTCGTCGTTACGGAAGTACTAGAGGGGCAAGAATTAAAGGTCGTTTCTTATCACTTTCACAATAAGAAATGCGAGGACTATCTGTATACAACAAAATTAGAGGGTCAAATTTTCCGTCACTGCGACGCCTTGTAAGCACATTTCACAGGTTCGAGACTATGGTCGAGGTTCACCCCTAAGGGCTATCGATGCTCGACCTCGGGGCAACGCAAACCAACAGTTATGATGAAAAAGTGGGGAGTTCCAAAGGCACATAACTTGAGCTGACAAAGTCTAGTAAGCTAAGTTCAGACCCGAATCATGGCATCAACTAGCTGTCCCATCTCCATATCTTTGTAATAAATGTATTTGTACCAGGTTGGGATTTTTTCCTGACATATAAAGGGGATCCTTGTCATTTTGTAACCACCTGTTGCTCAATACTAAATACACAAGAATATTCTCTTTGCTCTATAACACATTATCTTAATCTCATTGCCTCCTTTTATTGTTTATATTCATTGTGTTCTATTTATCGTTCTTCATTTATTGCCTGTTATTGGCCATAAAGAGCCGTCGTTGATTTTATTATAATTGTTAATCGTCCATCGGCTACCCTAGGCACGACATCATACTTGACCCCAATGCCCAAATAAGCAAGCTCGAGGCCTCGATTGACAGCCATTCGATTTGGTTAACATCTTGTTTTTAATATCTCATCTTGATTCCAAGCACCTCACTTAGCATCTATTGCCCAAACTACTAGCATAAAAATAGACAACGTAATATTAGAACCATAATTCGTGAACGCAATACCCTACGACCTCTAGCCTTCGCGAATGCGACCCTTCCTTTGTGAATGCAAAGAGAAATAGCTCTTATCCTAAAACCTTCATTGTGAATGTGATTCACCCCTCGCAACCACGTGATGCACTCCTCGTGAACACGATGAACACGAGGCACCAGAAACTCTGCCAACACCAAACATACTCTAGGTTATCCAAAACTCACTCGAATCCCCCAGAACTTCGTCCAATTATATCAAAACGTCCATAAATACTACTTGGACCTATACAAATCCTTCAGACACATCTAAAATAATCACATCTAAGGATCAAAGATTAAACCACACATTGAACTCTCTTACGTTTATAAACTTAAAACTTCCAACCAAGCATTCGATTAATGCTTAGACACTTCATATCACAATCAAACTTTGCATAAAAGTTTCATTCAACAAAATGGGCGGATCCTTAGTCCCAGAACAATATTTAGGGCCTAATACCCCGAAATTAACTATTGATCAAGCTTAATAACTCGCAAATTCTTCAAATTACCAACTTTTGGCAAATAGAATCAAAATCTTAAAACAAATACGAATATATGCCCAAGTCCAAAATCATCATGTGAACCTACTAGGACCCTCAAATTACCAATCCATGATCATTTACACAAAAGTCAAACCTTGATCAACTATTCCAACTTAATGTTTCCAAAATAAAACTAAGTGTCTCAAATCACTCTCGAACCCCATAAAAATCAAATTAATCATCCCTACAAGTCATAACTATAAAAAACATACAAGAATTATCAAATAAAGCAATATGGTTCTAATACTCAAAAGGATCAATCGGGCCGTTAGATGATCTGAGCAAAAGCTATTGGATTCCTAAAAATCCATATCTAATGTGGTAGATCCTCCCCTAATTCGTTTGGTAGCATTTGTTTTTATTAAAGTAGAGTTTCCCCAAAATAATAAATAAATAAATAAAAATAAAGAAAAAAAATTAATTCTTGTTCGAAAAATTTGGTTCTCAACCAAACGCCAAGTAAGAATTCGATTTTTGCACGTTTTAACAAACGCCACCTTAGTCGTTTGTAATCTTGATTTTTCTTCATTGACTTGGACTTTTGTTTATTGTCCTTCACAATCCACTTAAAAAAAAATTTATAATATCATATACCAATAATATGAAGAATGACTTCTACTAATAGAAAGAAAAAGTAAGGTACATAGTAGAATTATTATATAAAAAGGTAAGATAAAATGATAGAATATGATTATTTAATAATAAGGGAGGAAAAGTTAAGAGAAAAAAATAAGGTAATAATGCGAACAGGGGCATATGTAGCCTTTCAGCTACAGGTTCAATTGAACCCATAATTTCGGAAATGGATATGAATTTATATATAAAACCCATAATTTTAACACTACAAATCTTAAAAGCTTAACCCATTAAAATTTTCATAAAGCACTATCTTTTAGATGTAATTAGTTATTTATAGATACCATTTGCTATATTTCGGATTGTAGATACACTTTCTGTTGTTATAAGATGTATTTGATGTATTTAAGCTATTGTATTCATGAATACAATAGCATTCTAGGCGTGAAAGAGGGAATTACAGCTAGAGAGATTTTTGCATTCGAGTGTATTCGACTGTATTCATGGCGTGAAACATGGGATTACAGTTGGACATATTATTATATTCGATTGTATTCATGGCGTGAAACAGTGGATTACACTATTTTTAAACGAAAAATGAATCAATTAACATAATAGACTCCTAATGTAACTCAACAAACTCAATTATAACACATAAATTTTGTATTTCCAGTTATAAAAAAGATTCTTAATCGAAAAACTCCACAAAAAAACATAACAATCTTCAGAATTATATAATACATCTGAATACATAAATTATATTAATTAAAAAAATTTTCATGGAATACAACGAGAGAGTGAATACAATGAATACATAGAATACAACAAGATACATTGAAATACAATGAAAAAAGATAATGAATACAATGAAATACATCGAGATACATTGAAATACAATGAACACATGTTAATAGAAAATTCAAGTTGCTCAGCCCCAAACTCCGTCGTTATGATTCAAGAATAACCCTAATGTCATCTCGCCGTTACTGTTTCCTCCAGTTGCCATTGTTACGCCGGAGAAATTCTATATCAAAAATTTCTAAACGGAATCCCTAAAGGCGACTAAATCACGACAAATTAAGTATTCCTAACAATTAGAATGAAGAGGGGCGCTGTGAAAATGATGAGGACGAACATGTAGGAATTTAGATTGATTTTTGACAGAGAAATTCTCATTTAACAGTAGAAATTGGATGCTGCCACTCACTCCTTTCGAAAATCCCTCCATTCAACCAAGGCCCTAGCATACGAGTCTCTTCAATTACAGAATCAGAAGCTCAAAGTTGAGTAAATCAATCAAATGCAGTAGCAATTATTTTCTCAATACTAACAAAACAATTTTACTCTTTTTTTGTGTTTTCTGGAACGGGGAAGAGGATAAAGCGTATCAAATTAGAAAGAGAATATGAAAGTAAGAAGTTTACATCAAATACGATAATTATGTGAGAGAAAAATTTGAAAAAAGAGAGAGAAAAATAAAATAACTGTTATGAAATCTCCTATTTAAGGTGAATGTCTATAATTAGAGAGATTCTAGAGTTCTATTCTTGGTAGCTAATCATCCCCCTCCCTATAAATAAAGGGGTCTTCTACCATTGTAAACCACCCCTAACAATCTCTAAGTATCAATGAGAATACTCCTCTCTCTCTATTCTCTCTATTGCTCTTGTTCTTGTATTATTGTTCTTGTCTTTATATTATTTCATAACACGTTATCAGCACGAGTCTCTAACCAATCGAAATTTTCGATTATTTTAACTGTTGTTTGTGTAGGGTTTTTGCTTCAGAGCCGATTCGGCTCTCTCAACTCAATCGCCGCCTTTTTCTAATTTCTATACGGAAAAATAGAAGAGATGGTATCATCATAAAGTAATGCAACGGGATGGAAACTCAAGAGGTATATTTGATATCACAACATTTATTGGTATACGTTAAAGGTAAGTAACTTAGTTTTCCCTTTCAAATTCTTGGAATTCTATAATTTGATTTAATATACAAACATAGACAACAAAGTTTGATTATAACTCTAATGGAGTTTGTAAGAAATTGTAACCACATGAAGTGGTAAAATCTCTATGTCCTGCCATGATTAAATTCATGTATGATTGTGGGCAAAGAATTGAAAATCCGTCCCATTGAATTTGCTCCATTCCCTTTAGAGAATGTGGAAGCAGTATATGATAAGTCTGAAAGAAGACAAAATTATTACCGTAAAGGTATCAATGGATGTGGACGTGGCAATAGACGAAATCATAATCGTCATTATTGTGATAATGAGAATAATAAAGATTCTCAAAATAATCTTTCACTTTATGAAAGTAATATTTGACATGAGATTGTGTAAAGCACATGATTATGATCCATTCCCTAAAGTGAATGTGATAATTGTAATAGAGCCCGTAAGTATGAACACGCTCTTGATGTAAATTTGTTTTATGTCTGACATTATGAAAAGAAAGTTCGTTGCCCTTGAAATTTCGGGCAAGAACTATATGACATGGGTGTTGGATGCTGAAATCCACTTAGATGCTATGGGTCTTGGAGACGCCATTAAAGACAGAAATAATGCATCCACCCAAAACTATGCTAAGGCTTTGATTTTCTTGCGCCATCACCTTGATGAAGGTTTGAAACTATGCTAAGGCCTTGATTTTCTTGCGCCATCACCTTGATGAAGGTTTGAAAATTGAATATATCACAGTCAAAGATCCACCCATCTTGTGGAATGGCTTAAAGAAGAGATATGACAACCTGAAGTTGGTCACTCTGCCACAAGCACGATACGATAAGAAACCAAAAGCAAATAGTTTATAAACTATATATTATCGTTGCGATGGAAACGGGCACTGGTCAAAGGCTTGCCGTATACCATGACATTTGGTTGACCTTTATCAAGCATCTCGAAAGAGTAAACGCCCTGAAACGAATTTTATCTCTAACGACAACTTTGACATCACCCACTTGGATGTGGCAGACTTCTTTGAGCAACCCGAGGGGAAGATAGACCACCTAATCGGTGATGGATCCGTGATGAAAGAAGATGGAGCTGTTTGATTTTATTTTACTTGTTTGTATTAGTGAATGAATAAACTAATAGCCATTAGTATTAGCTCGTATTAGTTAGTTCATGATATAATGTTAGTATTAGTTCTTTGGAATGTATCAATATGCTCAAATATCAATAATATTTTTACTTTCCAGTAGAGGTAATCGACTAACCTGAAAAACTAGTCGGTTATCTCATATTTCGCATAAAAACTGCAAAACAATCGATTGTCAATGATCAACAATCGATTGTCTTTAAAACAGTATGATCTGGAATTTTTCAAAAACAATCAACAATCGATTGTCTATGTTTAACAATTGATTGTCTTTAAAACAGTGATCTGGAATTTTTCAAAAACAGTCAACAATCGATTGTCTATGTTTAACAATCGATTGTCTTTAAAACAGTGTGATCTGGAATTTTTCAAAAATAACCAACAATCGATTGTCTATGTCTAACAATCGATTGTCTTTATACAGCGAGGTCTGGAATTTTTCAAAAATAACCAACAATCGATTGTCTATGTCTAACAATCGATTGTCTTAAGACAGTGTGATCTGAAGTTTTTCAAAAATAGCAAATAATCGATTGTGTGTGTTTAACAATCGATTGTCAATGTTCAACAATCGATTGTGTGTGTTTAACAATCGATTGTTTTATGAAAATGCTTAAACTGAAATTTTCAAGCTGCATAGTAATCCATATAACCGACTATCTGATTTAGTTTGTCAACTGACCGCAGCAGATTTTGAAAATATTATTTAAATGTGACACAAACGGATTGAAGTTGTTTATTCTCATGTTCGTATATTTTCTTTTATATGTCAAACCATGGGAAGTAAATTGATTGAAGGCTCCGGAAGAGCAACTGTAACTCTGCCCAAAGGCACGACGTTTATCTTAGAGAATGCAATATTCTCCTCCAGTCTAAAAAGAACTTGTTGAGTTTTAATGATATCAATCGCAATGTTCTCCTCCAAGTCTAAAAGGAACTTGTTGAGTTTTAAAGATATCATTCAAAATGGATATCATATTGAGACAATAGATGAGAATAATCTTGAATTCTTCATGAAAACGAGGCTGCCCATTTCGGTTTGGGTTCACGCCATTTTGCATGCAGCAATACTAGTTCGTCGGCTGCCCACTTCGATTTGGGGACATGCCATTTTGCATACAGCAATGCTAGTTCGTCTCTGACTGACGAATTGACACAAATATTCCTCGTTGCAATTGGTTTTGGGTCATGGACCCAATATATCCTATTTAAGAATCTTTAGATGCGCAGTATATGTGCCTGTAGCACCGCCATCCCGCACCAAAATGGGTCTGCAAAAAAGGTTAGGAATATATGTTGAGGTTGAATCGCCCTCCATTATTCGCTACCTCGAAACATTGACAGGAGATTTGTTCACTGCACGATTTGCAGACTGTCAATTTGATGAGACACTTCTCCCAAAATTAGGGGGAGAAGTTGGTGAAACCAAACGGGAAATTTTGTGGAAAAATGCATCATTATCTCATCTTGATCCACATACCTCTATTTGTGAAAGAGGCACAAAAGATTATCCATTTGCAAAGAATAGCAAATCAAATGCCTGACGCATTTATAGATTTGAAAAGGATAACAAAATCACATATCCCCGAAGTGAATGTGACAACATCTGATTCACGAATACATATTCATTATTGGAAGAATATGAACATGAAATTGGTATTAAATATACCACACTCACCCCTAGAAGGAGGTTTGAGATGATACCACACTCACCCCTAGAAGGAGGTTTGAGATGATATATGGCATGAATGATCGCTGGTCACGTACCTATTGTACGCTAAAGTATTTTGGAAATATGACTATTAAAGGACAACGATAATGCAATAAACATATCTTGCATATAAGTTTGACATGACCATAATGGTATAACTTTCTCTTTAAGAAAGATATTCACCACATGGATGTTGATGAATCTGTGGTAGTACAAAATTAATTGAGAGCTCTAGAAGAGCCAATTATTACTATGTTGGAGAAACACAATTGAGTATTGTGCTGTAGTAAGTCTCAAAGAAACTTATTCAGTTTCCAAAGTACACGCGAAAGCGATTGATTATATTGAGACTATAAATAAAGGAAGGCTTTGATATCTCCTATTACTACAACTTGTAGCGGGGTAATTTGCATATGAAAAGCTACCCGCTTCGTTCTCCAGTTTGTACTACACAAAAGAAAGAATGCCACAATAAAGTGGATATCTATTGGTATAAAAACCCATGTCATAATAAACCTGAAGTTTATTGATAAGTGCACATGTCATGGTGCAAATTTGAAGTTTACCAATATTGACAATTTGTTCAGTTAGCATTCGTATTAGCCATCTCATTTTAAGTATGATGTGCAAATTCACACAGGTGAATATCAAAGAACTAGAAAGTTCTTTACGAATTCTCTTGTATCACTTGTTCTCATTAATGAACTGACCAACTAAAGAGTTCGGGTTGAAGCCCATAAATTCTGGAAATATCAAAGGTGAATATGGGCCCATTCACCTGCCATGTATACCACATATGATGCATCTATGATATGGTTACATGCGCAATTGTTATTAACCCGCAGCCTGGCCGGTGCTTGCGAGGTAAATTGCTCAGTAATCTAACTTCGAGCATAATTTTCAGATTTTCTACACAAGATAGTTCATCTTGATAAGTTGGTTTATATCAAAGTTGGTTTAGCAAGATAATTATTGAGTGCTTCCACTTAATAGCTAAACTGTTTCTTATGAGAACAAAGTTATATATATCAGTTTGATATACGTTGTATACGGGAGTATATTATATTCTCCCCTCACAAGTGGTTCAGGGTCAGGAACCAAATAATTTCATCTTATTATTAATGTACCGTGTATATTGACATGATAATGCACAAAGATGATTTCCCAAAGTTGAGGAAAGAAGTTAGCTTTTCTAACATGAGGGGGAGACATGATAAACACTTGAGAAAAGGTTACATGGGATGAATTATCATTTGTATATGTATATCCCCGAATATCATGATATGAACCTGAAGTTCATAAAAGGGATAATTCAATTGCAACATATTGCAAAGCATGCTATACGCATTTGCTGACCCAAAGAAAGTAACTAAATGGAAGAGATACAATTCAAGAAGAATTGATTCCATATGAAAGACATGTAGTTTTGAACCTATAGTTCAAATGCTTGAAAGTATAAAGTCAAAGGTATGTATAATCAGTTTTCGATATCTTATTTGTCTAGCATGATATGGAAAACTTGATATGCATCTAAAGTCTATTATATGGCTTATATGACTTAACTTGAAAGATTTAAGTTGCTTGAAGCATATGCAATTCTTGGTCCTGAAGTACCACATCCTTAGTACAATTTGTGTACATATGTATCTTGCTATAACTATAAGCATGATGGCATTGAGAATGCATCTATGGAGATATTGAAGAGTTATTCCACGACATTATATGAAGATGTTCATATCTATCAAGAATGATGATTTTAAGGTGCGGAATATTTGTTCAAGTCAATATGGTTGATTTATTTATCAAATCTCTACCAAAGATCGTTTTGAAGATGATGCACAAGATTGGAATGCAAATGCTCAAGGATATAAATTGATGTTCTTATTAGGGGGAGTTAATGCGCGTTGCACTCTTTTTCCCTTACAAGGTTTTTTCCCACTGGGTTTTCCTTGCAAGGTTTTTAACGAGGCAACCAATAGGCGCATATTCAAACATGTGTACTCTTTTTCCTTTCTTTAATTTTTCCCAATGGGTTTTGGTTTTAAGGTTTTAACGAGGCACATTGTTGAATAGACATTCAAGGGGGAGTGTTATGAAATCTCCTATTTAAGGTGAATGTCTATAATTAGAGAGATTCTAGAGTTCTATTCTTGGTAGCTAAATCATCCCCCTCCCTATAAATAAAGGGGTCTTCTACCATTGTAAACCACCCCTAACAATCTCTAAGTATCAATGAGAATATTCCTCTCTCTCTATTCTCTCTATTCTCTCTATTACTCTTGTTCTTGTATTATTGTTCTTGTCTTTATATTATTTCATAACAATAACTTATACAATGGCTTAAGAGGACAAGGTTACAAAAATAAATATTTTATTATAAACACTAAAAAAGTATAATATAATATTTTAAAATAATGTTTATTTAAAATAAATAACATGTTGGAGTTGCCACAGCGCAATACTTGAAATGGGTTTTGGGCTTCGGAGACTTGTGACCCTGTTAGTTCGGTATCGTTCTGTCGCCGTTGGTTTTTGATGATTGAGTCGTGTCCGTTGCTTTCTTAGAGTTGGAGACGAAGACAAATGGAGCTGCAAATGAAGGTCGCGCAAGCTGTTCACGTGCTAAATCACGATAGCCAATCGTGCAACCGTGTTGCTGCTAATCAATGGCTAGTACAGTTTCAGCAGACCGATGCTGCTTGGGAAGTCGCCACGTCCATCCTGACATCCAATTATCATCAACAATTTGTTTCTGACTTTGAAGTCGAATTTTTTGCCGCTCAGATTCTCAAACGAAAGGTCAGAGGCCAATAGATTCTTCTACTCCCCCTTTACTTTCTATTTTGCGAATGAATCCTTCTCCTCATTTATATGCATTAAGGTTGGTGTTTCCCCATTGGACAGCAAGCGGGGCGAAATCTTAGCTGGACGGGGTAGGGAAACACTTCAAAAGGGGCACAACTTATTGTTTGTAAAGTTGTAATGGGGCGGATACCAAGTACACTCCATAGTATCTCCTTTTCTGTATATTCATTGATGGTCATGTGATTCTTCTGATAGCAGAGAGGGAAGGTAATGGTTATGAAACAATTGCATCTTGATTTTGAGCATCTCGGTTAAGTTGCCAAATTTTCCTTGTTCTTCTTCCTTTTATTTTTGGCAGGGAGATAATGTGGTTGCCATTATCTCAAACTCGCAGATTGTTGATGTCGGTCATAGTGCTGTTTGGTGCATTTTAATTATTGTCTTTGAATTCTATGGTTAGCATTCCGTGACAAACTTGGGTTAGTCTATAATTTTTCGTACATTGCAAGGTCATGATGTGTGATTATATCAGGTTTATTGAGATTGTTGCAAGATTTATATTACTTAGGGTTCAGGGAAATGAAATCATTCTTTGACACTATTCAAGACCTGGGCATCATTGATCTTCCTCTTCAAGGAGCTCGTTACACAAGACTCCATGCAAACTTCAAGAATATAACAACAACAACAACATACCCAATAATATCCCACATTGTGGGGTCTGAGGAGGGTAGTGTATACGCAGACTTTACTCCTCCCTACCTTGTAAGTATAGAGAGATTCCTAATATTCCCTGAGTGGAATGACAATTTCAAACAATCAAACCTTTTCAAAGGGGGTGGCAGTGCTACACAATTGGGGACAATCTAGACTTCACTTTAATACAAAAACTGAGAAGTTTGAAAAAGGACATCACTGTTTAGAATAGAGAGAACAGCGGTAATTGGAAGCACAAAAACATAAGTTACTTGAGGATCTTGCATTACTGAAACAAGCAACTGAGAGTAGATCTTTGACTAAAGCAGAAAAGGAGTAACCAATGCAATTGATATTTGAATTACAACAGATGGCATTGAGGCAAAAGTTCAGGTGCCTCTAGCTCAAAGAAGGTGACAAGACACAAAGTACTTTCAGAAAATGGCCAATTTTTACAGAAGGAACAACTGTATAGATAAATTAAACATAGGTGAAGAGATCAGTGAAGACAAAGATGCCACCAAGACAGAAATATTAAGGTTCTATCAAGGTCTTACAATGAGAATGAGGCCTGATGCTAACTTGAAAATTTGGCTAACATAACACTAACTGAGAAAGCATGGTTAGAGAGAGCATTTGAGGGGAAGAGGTGCTGGCAACAATCAAATCTTGTGCACTAGATAAAAGACATGGCCTGACGGATATATAACTGCTTTCTTCCAAAGAACATGTGAATTCATTAAACCAAACATTATGGGAGCTCTAAATCCTTTCCTTCAACACTATATGGTCAAATCAAACATCAATGCCTCCTTTATTGCTCTAGTTCCCAAAAGGAAAGGAGCTATAGAACTCAGAAGTTTCAGGCAGGCCCATAAGTCTCATCGCAAGTGTCGACATGATAATTGCCAAACTTCTAGTTGAGTGGATTAAAATAGTAATTGGGAAACTAGTTTGAGAAGAGCAAACTGCTTTTTTGAAGAATAGATGGATTAAAGGTGCAATAGTTATAGCAAATGAGATACTAAATGGGAGATTCAGTAGTGGTCTTTCTGGCACCCTTTGCAAGCTGAATATAGAGAAAGCCTTTGATCAAATAAGTTGGTCCTACCTACTGTCATTACTGAGGGAAGAGGGTTTGGTGATAGATGGGTCAGATAGACTAAATTCAACCTCATTACTGTCACAATCCTAGTGAACATAACTTCAATTGGATTTTTTTCGCCACAGAAAGGAATCAGATGAGGAGATCCCCTTTCCCCCTTTTTTTATCCTTGCCATGGAAGGTTTGAGCAAATGTTAGACAAACAAAGCAGACAAAATGCATTAAAAGATTCAAGGTGGGCGGTAACACTGTGAACTCAATTAGTGTCTTATTTACTCTACGTAGATGAGTCTTTAATCTTCTGTGGGGTAGAAAAATTATAGATGTAATATCTGAATCTAACACCACTAATTTTTGAAGTCATCTCAGGACTGCACATTAATATGCAGAAGGGCATGATATATACTGTGAATATAGTGCCTAACTTGGAACAAATGGCTAGTGCCTAACTTGGAACAAATGGCTGAAATCGTAGTCGGTAAAATTGGCTCTTTTCCATGCCTTCCGCTGGAAGCCAAGTGCAAAGCATCTAAAGTTTAGAATGGAGTTATTGAGAAGGTGGAGAAAAGATTGACAACATGGAAAATGCACTACCTCTCAATGAGTTGAAAACTGGCATTAATCAATAGTGTCCTGGATACATAGACAATTGGTATATTCTTACCTGGATAGTTTACCTACATAAATCATGTCACCATCCCTTCCCTATGCCAAGCAAGGTCCAAAGGCAACTGGACAAAATTAGAAGATGTTGTCTATAGAAAGGAAATAATGCAAACCATAAATTTCTCCCAGTGAAGTTGTTAAGGGTACTTCTTTCTAAGAAGCTAGGTGTGATTGGATGTTAGAGACTTGTCCAAACACAATAAGAGTTTGTTCATGAAGTGGTGGTGGAGATATGGTTAGGAAGGAACACGTTTATGGAAGGAAATAATGAATGCTAAATACATGAAGAAAGACCATTGGTGTACCAAAGAGAACAGATCCCCACATGGAGTTGGTCCCTGGAAGCATATCTACCGTTTGAAAGATGATTTTTTCATGATGTGTCCTTGAGGGTTGGAAATGGCACCCTAGTTAAATTTTGGAAGGACAAGTGACTTCACAATCAGCCCCTAAAAGACTTTGATCCTTACCTTTATCAGATAGTAGTTGACCTTACTCCCAAATAGCTCAATATAGATCAAGGAACATATAGGGATCTGCACTTAAGGAGAAACATGCAGAAACACGAACTTGGTGAACTCTTTGATCTTCTCAAAGTTCTGTAAAGCTTCCAATTGAGCACACAAACCTAAGACGACCTAAGGTGGGGCAACCTCATTGGTAGCTCATTTTTTTTGATAGGTAAAATAATTTATTTCTGAGAGGCCTTAGCGGTGGCTCTTATTCAGTGAGGGCATGATACAACAAACTGTGTGCACTTAATAAATAATTGAGCTTTGGCCATGGAAGCTTATAAGAAAGACAAAAGTCCCTATAAAGGTCATGTGCTCCCCATAGACAACCCACAAATGTGCTATTTTGACCCAAGACAACCTGTGTATAAGGAATTTTCAGGTGGTGAAGAGAGGATAGGTGTGCGTGGATAGTTCAGAATCAATAGAACAATTTATTCCTACATTGTAAAGTGGCTGCTCATCTGCGGCATATGTTCCTTTCAGTTTTTGGCATTTATTTGGACAATCCCTCAAGAGATAAAGGAGCAGTTGAAAGTTGGAGCTATTGGAAAGTTGACAGAACCATCAAGAAGATCTTACCGATATCTCCAGCATGTATATTTGGTGTTCTTGGACAGAAAAAAAATCGAAGATACTTTGATGGCTGTTAGAAGTCTAACTGTATTAGAAGTCTAGTCTAAACTGTATTAGGAGTAGGCTAGGTTATGTGTATTATATATAGGGCTCATTGTATCATGTTTACATATCAATATATATTCTTCTCCCGTGCCTTCTCACATGGTATCAGAGCTTTGGTGAGAATAGTATAGCTGTGCATCATTCCAGCTACTTCCGGGAAGAAGACCTCGTCGCCGTGCAATTTCCCGGCGACTAAACAATCTGTTAGTATACCTAAACTACCTTTTCTGGTGGTGTTGTGCAAAACCCGAGACCACCGCGAGGTTCGGCTCACAATTCCGACCAAACCCCAGAAATTTCTTCGGCAGAATCCCCGTCACGCGCTCCCACGCGCCACCACAGCTGTCGGCGCATCAGACCACGCGCCGGCGCGTGGGGCTGTTTCCGGCCATTTTTTGGCTTCGCTCCTTCAGAACAGATTGCTCGGAATACAATTCCGACCCTACCCATCCACTTTTTGTTCGATTCCGACAACTTTGATTTTTTCCGGCGACCTACAATGATTTTTCCGGCAGCTACAGTACTTTCCGGCCAATATTTCTTCAGGATAGTTTGCTCCTACTTGAATTCCGAGCCTATCCATATTTTTACTTTTCAATTCCGACAACTTTGAATTTTTCCGGCAGCTACAGTGCTTTTCCGGCAGTTACAGTGCTTTTCCGGCAGCTACAGTGTTCCTGTTTTCCGGCAGCACCAATTTTCAGTCCTCTGTTCAGTTTCAGCGAGTTTTCAGTTGATAATCCAACGATGTCTTTGGGACTAGATGTTTTCGGGCCTAAAAACCAGGGTTCTGGCAGTTCCGGTATTATGATTACCTCAGAACCTTTAATGGGAGGTTCAAACTACCTAGCTTGGGCATCGTCTGTCGAGTTGTGGTGTAAAGGCCAAGGTGTTTAGGATCATCTAACCAAAGAGTCTAGTGACGGAGATGCAAAAGCCAAAGCACATTGGGAGAAGATTGATGCTCAGTTATGCAGTATTTTGTGGTGATCTATTGATTCCAAGTTGATGCCCTTGTTTCGTCCATTCCAAAAATGTTATTTGGTTTGGGAAAAGGCTCGTACTTTATACACTAATGACATATCTCGTTTCTATGATGTGATATCGCGGATGACAAATTTAAAGAAACAGGAATTGGATATGTCTACTTACTTGGGTCAAGTGCAGGCAGTTATGGAGGAATTTAAGACGTTGATGCCAGTTTCTGCTAGCGTTGCAAAGCAGCAAGAGAACCGACAAAAGCTGTTTCTAGTTCTTACTCTTGCTGGGCTTCCTAATGATCTTACTCAGTACGCGATCAGATTTTGGCTAGTCTGACTGTCCCCACAGTTGATGAATTATTTTCTCGCTTACTTCGCCTTGCTGCAGCACCAAGTCACCCAGTGAGCTCATCACAGACACTTGATTCATCTATCCTCGTCTCCCAATCCGTGGACAATCGGGCTTCTCATACTATGGAGTATAGACGAGGAGGAGGTCGTTTTGGAAGATCTAGACCCAAGTGTTCTTATTGTTATAAACTTGGTCACACTCGTGATGTGTGCCATTCTTTACATGGTCGACCAACAAAAAATGCTTATGTTGCTCAGACCGAGCCTACAGGTAACCAGGGATTTTCTATATCTGAAAGGGAGTATAATGAGTTCCTTAAATATCGAGCAAGTAAGCAGACGTCTCCACAAGTAGCCACTGTTGCTCAGCCTGATACTTCTGTTGCTGGTAATTCTTTTGCTTGTGTTTCCCAGTCTAGTCCTCTTGAACAATGGGTGGTGGACTCAGCTGCTTCTGATCATATCTCTGGTAATAAATCCCTTTTGTCAGATATTACGTATTCACAGTTTCTTCCCAACGTTACTTTAGCTAATGGGTCTCAAACTAAAGCAAAAGGAGTTGGACAAGCAACTCCTCTACCCTCTGTCACTCTAGATTCCGTCCTTTATGTCCCTGGCTGTCCTTTTAATCTTGCATCTGTGAGTCGTTTGACTCGTGCCCTCCATTGTGGAATATACTTTATTGATGACTCTTTTATTATGCAGGACCGCAGTGCGGCACAGACGATTGGAACAGGACTTGAATCAGACGGACTCTACTACCTTAACTCCCTAACATCCTCTAAGGCCTGTCTAGCTGCAGATCCTCCAGACCTACTTCACAGTCGTTTAGGACATCCTAGCTTGTCCAAACTTCAGAAGATGGTGCCTCGTTTGTCCAGCTTATCCACATTAGAGTGTGAGTCATGTCAGCTCGGGAAACATACCCGCGCCTCCTTTCCTCGTAGTATTGAGAGTTGTGCAGAGTCTGTTTTTTCTTTAGTTCATTCGGATATATGGGGTCCTAGTAGAGTATGTTCAACCTTAGGATTTCGTTATTTTGTTAGTTTCATTGATGATCATTCAAGATGTACTTGGATTTTCTTAATGAAAGATCGTTCTGAGTTGTTTTCTATATTCCAAAATTTTTGTGCTGAAATTAAAAATCAATTTGGTGTTTCTATTCGCACCCTTCGCAGTGATAATGCCTTAGAATATTTGTCCTCTCAATTTCAGCAATTTATGTCCTCTCATGGAATTATTCATCAGACCTCTTGTCCTTATACCCCTCAGCAAAATGGGGTTGCAGAAAGAAATAATAGGCACATTATTGAGACTGCTCGCACACTTCTCATTGCATCTCATGTTCCGTTGCGTTTTTGGGGCGATGCAGTTCTCACATCTTGTTATTTGGTTAATCGGATGCCTTCATCTCCCATCCAAAATCAGATTCCGCATGAGGTATTGTTTCCTCAGTCACCCTTATACTCTGTCCTCCCTCGTGTGTTTGGGAGCACTTGTTTAGTTCATAACTTAGCTCCTGGGAAAGATAAGTTAGCTCCTCGTGCTCTCAAGTGTGTCTTCCTTGGTTATTCTCGTGTTCAGAAGGGCTATCGTTGTTATTCACCTGATATTCGTAGGTACCTTATATCAGCCGATGTCACATTTTTTGAGTCTAAGCCTTTCTTTATCTCTTCTGACCATTCTGACCATCTGGCTATATCTGAAGTTTTACCTATACCGGCCTTTAGGGAGTCTATATCTCCTCCTTCACTTCCGCTACAGAAGTCTTACCCATTCCAAACGTTGGACCACCTACTGTGGCTCCTCCTAGACTCCATGCACAAGACACTCCACTCTTGACATATCATCGTCGTCCTCGCCCAGCATCCGGCCCGGCTGATTCACTTCCTGCAGCTGACCCTGCTCCTACTGCGGACTTGTCTCTTCCGATTGCACTTCGGAAAGGTATACGGACCACCCTTAATCCTAATCCCCATTATATTGGTTTAAGTTATCATCGTTTGTCATCACCCTATTATGCTTTTCTATCTTCTTTGTCCTCTGTTGCGCTCCCTAAGTCTACAGGTGAAGCATTGTCTCATCCAGGGTGGCGACAGGCTATGACTGACGAGATGTCTGCTTTACATGCGAGTGGTACTTGGGAGCTCGTCCCTCTTCCTTCGGATAAATCTACTGTTGGTTGTCGTTGGGTGTATGCAGTCAAGGTTGGTCCAGATGGTAAGGTTGATCGTCTTAAGGCTCGTCTTGTGGCCAAGGGGTATACTCAGATATTTGGGCTTGATTACAGTGATACCTTCTCTCCAGTGGCTAAGATAGCATCAGTCCGCCTTTTTCTCTATGGCTGCTGTTCGCCATTGGCCCCTGTATCAGCTGGACATTAAAAATGCATTTTTACACGGTGACCTTGAGGATGAAGTTTATATGGAGCAACCACCTGGGTTTGTTGCTCAGGGGGAGTCTCGTGGCCTTGTATGTCGCTTGCGCCGGTCACTTTATGGTCTAAAGCAGTCTCCTCGAGCCTGGTTTGGTAAGTTTAGCACTGTTATCCAGGACTTTGGCATGACTCGGAGTGAAGCTGATCACTCTGTATTCTATCGGCATTCTGATTCACGTCTCTGTATTTATCTAGTGGTCTATGTTGACGACATCGTTATTACCGGCAATGACCAGGATGGTATTACTAAATTGAAGCAACATCTCTTTCAACACTTTCAGACTAAGGATCTGGGCACACTAAAGTATTTTCTGGGTATTGAGGTCGCACAGTCTAGCTCAGGTATTGTGATCTCACAACGGAAGTATGCCTTAAATATTCTTGAGGAGACAGGAATGACAGGTTGTAAACCTGTCGACACTCCAATGGATCCGAATTCTAAACTTCTTCCAGGACAGGGGGAGCCTCTTAACGATCCTGAAAGATATAGGCGGTTAGTTGGTAAACTAAATTATCTTACAGTGACAAGACCTGACATTTCCTTTCCTGTGAGTGTTGTGAGCCAGTTTATGGGTTCGCCATGTGATAGTCATTGGGATGCAGTTGTTCGCATTCTTCGGTATATAAAATCAACTCCAGGTAAAGGTTTATTGTTTGAGGATCGAGGCCATGAGCAGATTGTTGGATACTCCGATGCTGATTGGGCAGGATCGCCTTCTGACAGACGTTCTACTTCTGGATATTGTGTCTTAGTAGGAGGAAATTTGGTATCTTGGAAAAGCAAGATACAGAATGTGGTTGCTCGGTCTAGTGCAGAAGCAGAATATCGAGCAATGGCTATGGCGACATGTGAGCTTGTTTGGGTCAAACAGTTGCTCAAAGAGCTGAAATTTGGTGATGTTAGTCAGATGGGACTTGTGTGTGATAATCAAGTAGCTCTTCATATTGCGTCAAATCCAGTGTTCCATGAGAGAACTAAGCACATTGAGATTGACTGTCACTTTATCAGAGAAAAGATACTCTCGGGAGATATTGCTACAAAGTTTGTAAAGTCAAATGATGAGCTTGCAGACATTTTCACCAAGTCCCTCACTGGTCCTCGTATTAACTACATATGTAACAAGCTCGGTACATATGATTTATATGCACTAGCTTGAGGGGGAGTGTTAGAAGTCTAACTGTATTAGAAGTCTAGTCTAAACTGTATTAGGAGTAGGCTAGGTTATGTGTATTATATATAGGGCTCATTGTATCATGTTTACATATCAATATATATTCTTCTCCCGTGCCTTCTCACAATGGCATTTCAACTCCCAGTAGTTCCCTGAAAGCCAAATGTCTTAAGAATCTTTTTAGTTGGAGTAATCTATCCCCTTTAAACGATGACATCCCATGTCTTTGCAGTAAGTATGGTCATTGGCTTCTATAGAACAAAAAACAAAGATTTCATTACCGTAAGTATGGTCAATTGGCTTCTACAAGCTCCGTATAGTGGTCATTGGGACAAAATAATTCACACCTGGACATGGTCTGACCATGGGCAATTAGATGTTGGGCATTCTGATAATTCTCTATCAGATGGACGTTCTACTTCTTGATACAATGTGATGATGAGAAAACCCGAACTCTTAGAAAAGTAAAAAAACAGTGTTAGCGCTTTGTAGAACGCAGAACATCGAGCTATGATCTTTGTAACCTGTGAGCTTATCTGGTTAAAACAAGTTCTCCTAGAGTTAATTCGCATTGAAGTTAAATAAATGAAGGTAATATATGACAATCAAGCTTCCCTA
Source organism: Nicotiana benthamiana (assembly GCA_034376525.1). NCBI lineage: Eukaryota > Viridiplantae > Streptophyta > Magnoliopsida > Solanales > Solanaceae > Nicotiana > Nicotiana benthamiana. The sequence goes on along the minus strand of JAXGFW010000026.1, from coordinate 158,096 downwards.
TACATAACCAAGAATGCAGTTTTTCATTCTTTTTTTGATAAAGTAATATGAATGCAGTTTTTCATGAAAGGATAAAGATATGAAGGTGTATTGCTATATTATTAGGTAAACATTAAGTTCATGCACATTGCCACAAACTTTACAAACTCAAATAAACTTAAGCAGATGTTCTTATTAAATCCCTTTGTGGACCCCGAGCTGAATACATTTATAACAAACTTGTGTGTGCTAAAACTTTGTATCTTAGAGATTTGAACAAGATTTACATTAATTAGGGTCAATTTGATTTGATTAGGTATGGTTTGATTTGGAAAGTAGATGAAATCTTGACTAGAATCAGTAATTTAACAAAGTTGTATACACTCATAATTACTGGAAATTTCCATGCTCGATTGAATAATCAAGATTCTACTCTTTTCAAGTTATTTTGGTTGCAATTTAAAGGAGCAATAATGAAAAATCACAACAACAACAACAACAACAACTACCCAGTATAGTCCCACAAAGTGGGGTCTGGGGAGGGTAATATATAGACGAGCCTTACCCCTACCCGAAAGGGCAGAGAGGCTGTTTCCAATCGACCCTCGGCTCAGTGAAGGGAAGGAAAAACAAAAACAAAAGAGCATTAGTAAGTCCAGCATAAATAACGTAAATAATTATCTAAACATAAGAACCATAAATAAAATAGCATGCAATAATGAAAAATCACAAAATAATAAATTAAAAAATCTAAAGAAAATTGGAGATGATTTTAAAGTCATACAAAAGGATTAAAGGATTATTTTTAATTTGTTAAAGAAAACCTGAAAATGTAAATGAGGAGATAGGTAGGGCGGGGCGGGGTAACACTATGGTTTGGGAAGACTTAACACTTGCTGCTTCTAACCCTAGTTTCTGTAACTTAGATTTCGTGATTTGTAGTAGAACTGTATCATTATTCTGTGGATCTTTGACTTGCTATAAGTGATATTAGTACATTAGCCGTAAGCTGCTTACATTGTTTCTTCAGTGTTATCTAGTGTCTCGTTAATAAGTTTCATTGTGATGTTGGCTGGTAAAGAATAGCCTTAACTTGTCATATTTCAGAATGGCACCTGATCATACTTTCATTATGTTGGTACTGTGCTGGATTTAGGAAAGGAAGAGCCATGTCTCTTATTTCTGCTTTTTGAGGTTGCTCATACCTTATTGCTTACACAGATACAAAATGAAGGAAGCTACTTGCAAATGGGAGCAAAGGATGCTCTGCTAAATGCTCTTCTATTGGCTGCTAAGAAATTTTGTTTAGGCCCTCCACAGGTGATTCAACTGTCTGCGTGCTCAAATTTTATTGTTGTTAAAAATATTAATTATTTTGTTTGCTGAGATGTTTACTTTGTTGGAAACAGCTGCTGACTCAAATTTGTCTTGCTCTCTCTGCGCTCATGCTTCACGCTGTAGAGCATGGCAAACCAATTGAGAAGCTCTTTTGCAGTCTCCAAAGTTTGGAAAACCATGATGAAGGCACCATTGCTGTCTTGGAAATGCTGACAGTCCTTCCAGAAGTTGTGGAAGATCAGAATACTGATCACAGAACTAGTTCGGCTCAGCGACGCGAGTATGGTCGAGAGGTTTAGAACTCTCTTTAGAGCTGCACATTTTTTGGAAAAGTTGATGCTTTGGAATGCATTGCTGCACTTTATCCAGCTTCTATTTCTTACACATATTTTTCTGTAAGGAGCAGCTTCTCTCGCATACTTCCGTGGTTCTTGAGTTCCTTCATCGTCAGAGTGATAAGAGTTTTGACAGTAGCATTCAACTCCAGGGAAGGCACAGAAAAATTTTGCGTTGTTTGTTAAGTTGGGTAAGTTCATCTTGACTAAATACATCAACCCATGTCTTTCGGTGGTCAATCAATAACTAGAAAAGAATAAGCAACAACTGTTCCAAACCCCCAAACGAAGTCGTTTACGGAAAAGGTTAAGATATGACGACCTGATATACAATGACAACAACAACAACAACAACAAACCCAGTGAAAAATGCTAATAATATGATGATAAATACTGGCATGTGGCTCTAATAATTAATAATTGTCATTAACTCTTCACCGGCGACTAGATTCTGCAAATCTTACTTGTTCTTGAGTATTTAATTTATCTTCTCTGTCTCTGTCTCTCTCTCTTTCTCCCTCCCCCTCCTTCTCTCTTTAAATTTTAAAAGGATTTGATTCACGTATATCTGATAGAGACATAAAAAAATCTACTGATTGATCCTCCCTCTCTATCTCTTTGCGCTGACCAAGATTCAGGTGTAGTCTGTACCCTGTATAATCTAATTTCCTTGTCAAAGGAACTCTCGCGACTATGTAAAACCTGATTGTCAACCTAGGTTAATAGAAAACCTGGTGCAGGTTAATCCTGGCCTGAGCAGGGTCTTTCAGTTCATTGAACTACTGGATCACCAAGAGGGTTACCACAATCTGACTGACTCGCAGTATGATTTTCCTTCTTTGGTTTGAGGGTCATGCTAAACCTTATGCCTGTTCTGAGTTATTTCGACCTCATAAGAACACTTCTATTTGCTTTTGACATAAATATTTTTTATACTGTGAGAAAGCACGGGAGAAAAATATAACTGATATGTAAACATGATACAATGAGCCCTATATATAATACACATAACCTAGCCTACTCCTAATACAGTTTAGACTAGACTTTTAATACAGTTAGACTTCTAACACTCCCCCTCAAGCTGGTGCATATAAATCATATGTACCGAGCTTGTTACATATGTAGTTAATACGAGGACCAGTGAGGGACTTGGTGAAAATGTCTGCAAGCTGATCATTTGACTTTACAAACTTTGTAGCAATATCTCCCGAGAGTATCTTTTCTCTGATAAAGTGACAGTCAATCTCAATGTGCTTAGTTCTCTCATGGAACACTGGATTTGACGCAATATGAAGAGCTGCTTGATTATCACACACAAGTCCCATCTGACTAACATCACCAAATTTCAGCTCTTTGAGCAACTGTTTGACCCAAACTAGCTCACATGTCGCCATAGCCATGGCTCGATATTCTGCTTCTGCACTAGACCGAGCAACCACATTCTGTTTCTTGCTTTTCCAAGATACCAAATTTACTCCTACTAAGACACAATATCCAGAAGTAGAACATCTGTCAGAAGGCGATCCTGCCCAATCAGCATCGGAGTATCCAACAATCTGCTCATGGCCTCGATCCTCAAACAATAAACCTTTACCCGGAGTTGATTTTATATACCGAAGAATGCGAACAACTGCATCCCAATGACTATCACATGGCGAACCCATAAACTGGCTCACAACACTCACAGGAAAGGAAATGTCAGGTCTTGTCACTGTAAGATAATTTAGTTTACCAACTAACCGCCTATGTCTTTCAGGATCGTTAAGAGGCTCCCCCTGTCCTGGAAGAAGTTTAGAATTCAGATCCATTGGAGTGTCAACAGGTTTACAACCTGTCATTCCTGTCTCCTCAAGAATATCTAAGGCATACTTCCGTTGTGAGATCACAATACCTGAGCTAGACTGTGGTACCTCAATCCCAGAAAATACTTTAGTGTGCCCAGATCCTTAGTCTGAAAGTATTGAAAGAGATGTTGCTTCAATTTAGTAATACCATCCTGGTCATTGCCGGCAATAACGATGTCGTCAACATAGACCACTAGATAAATACAAAGACGTGAATCAGAATGCCGATAGAATACAGAGTGATCAGCTTCACTCCGAGTCATGCCAAAGTCGTGGATAACAGTGCTAAACTTACCAAACCAGGCTCGAGGAGACTGCTTTAGACCATAAAGTGACCGGCGCAAGCGACATACAAGGCCACGAGACTCCCCCTGAGCAACAAACCCAGGTGGTTGCTCCATATAAACTTCATCCTCAAGGTCACCGTGTAAAAATGCATTTTTAATGTCCAGCTGATACAGGGGCCAATGGCGAACAGCAGCCATAGAGAAAAAGGCGGACTGATGCTATCTTAGCCACTGGAGAGAAGGTATCACTGTAATCAAGCCCAAATATCTGAGTATACCCCTTGGCCACAAGACGAGCCTTAAGACGATCAACCTTACCATCTGGACCAACCTTGACTGCATACACCCAACGACAACCAACAGTAGATTTATCCGAAGGAAGAGGGACGAGCTCCCAAGTACCACTCGCATGTAAAGCAGACATCTCGTCAGTCATAGCCTGTCGCCACCCTGGATGAGACAATGCTTCACCTGTAGACTTAGGGAGCGCAACAGAGGACAAAGAAGATAGAAAAGCATAATAGGGTGATGACAAACGATGATAACTTAAACCAATATAATGGGGATTAGGATTAAGGGTGGTCCGTATACCTTTCCGAAGTGCAATCGGAAGAGACAAGTCCGCAGTAGGAGCAGGGTCAGGTGCAGGAAGTGAATCAGCCGGGCCGGATGCTGGGCGAGGACGACGATGATATGTCAAGAGTGGAGTGTCTTGTGCATGGAGTCTAGGAGGAGCCACAGTAGGTGGTCCAACGTTTGGAATGGGTAAGACTTCTGTAGCGGAAGTGAAGGAGGAGATATAGACTCCCTAAAGGCCGGTATAGGTAAAACTTCAGATATAGCCAGATGGTCAGAATGGTCAGAAGAGATAAAGAAAGGCTTAGACTCAAAAAATGTGACATCGGCTGACATAAGGTACCTACGAATATCAGGTGAATAACAACGATAGCCCTTCTGAACACGAGAATAACCAAGGAAGACACACTTGAGAGCACGAGGAGCTAACTTATCTTTCCCAGGAGCTAAGTTATGAACGAAACAAGTGCTCCCAAACACACGAGGGGGGACAGAGTATAAGGGTGACTGAGGAAACAATACCTCATGCGGAATCTGATTTTGGATGGGAGATGAAGGCATCCGATTAACCAAATAACAAGATGTGAGAACTGCATCGCCCCAAAAACGCAGCGGAACATGAGATGCAATGAGAAGTGTGCGAGCAGTCTCAATAATGTGCCTATTATTTCTTTCTGCAACCCCATTTTGCTGAGGGGTATAAGGACAAGAGGTCTGATGAATAATTCCATGAGAGGACATAAATTGCTGAAATTGAGAGGACAAATATTCTAAGGCATTATCACTGCGAAGGGTGCGAATAGAAACACCAAATTGATTTTTAATTTCAGCACAAAAATTTTGGAATATAGAAAACAACTCAGAACGATCTTTCATTAAGAAAATCCAAGTACATCTTGAATGATCATCAATGAAACTAACAAAATAACGAAATCCTAAGGTTGAACATACTCTACTAGGACCCCATATATCTGAATGAACTAAAGAAAAAACAGACTCTGCACGACTCTCAATACTACGAGGAAAGGAGGCGCGGGTATGTTTCCCGAGCTGACATGACTCACACTCTAATGTGGATAAGCTGGACAAACGAGGCACCATCTTCTGAAGTTTGGACAAGCTAGGATGTCCTAAACGACTGTGAAGTAGGTCTGAAGGATCTGCAGCTAGACAGGCCTTAGAGGATGTTAGGGAGTTAAGGTAGTAGAGTCCGTCTGATTCAAGTCCTGTTCCAATCGTCTGTGCCGCACTGCGGTCCTGCATAATAAAAGAGTCATCAATAAAGTATATTCCACAATGGAGGGCACGAGTCAAACGACTCACAGATGCAAGATTAAAAGGACAGCCAGGGACATAAAGGACGGAATCTAGAGTGACAGAGGGTAGAGGAGTTGCTTGTCCAACTACTTTTGCTTTAGTTTGAGACCCATTAGCTAAAGTAACGTTGGGAAGAAACTGTGAATACGTAATATATGACAAAAGGGATTTATTACCAGAGATATGATCAGAAGCAGCTGAGTCCACCACCCATTGTTCAAGTGGACTAGACTGGGAAACACAAGCAAAAGAATTACCAGCAACAGAAGTATCAGGCTGAGCAATAGTGGCTACTTGTGGAGACGTCTGCTTACTTGCTCGATATTTAAGGAACTCATTATACTCCCTTTCAGATACAGAAAATCCCTGGTTACCTGTATGCTCGGTCTGAGCAACATAAGCATTTTTTGTTGGTCGACTATGTAAAGAATGGCACACATCACGAGTGTGACCAAGTTTATAACAATAAGAACACTTGGGTCTAGATCTTCCAAAACGACCTCCTCCTCGTCTATACTCCATAGTATGAGAAGCCCGATTGTCCACGGATTGGGAGATGAGGATAGATGAATCAAGTGTCTGTGATGAGCTCACTGGGTGACTTGGTGCTGCAGCAAGGCGAAGTAAGCGAGAAAATAATTCATCAACTGTGGGGACAGTCGGACTAGCCAAAATCTGATCGCGTACTGAGTCAAGATCATTAGAAAGCCCAGCAAGAGTGAGAACTAGAAACAGCTTTTGTCGTTGCTCTTGCTGCTTTGCAACGCTAGCAGAAACTGGCATCAACGTCTCAAATTCCTCCATAACTGCCTGCACTTGACCCAAGTAAGTAGACATATCCAATTCCTGTTTCTTTAAATTTGTCATCCGGGATATCACATCATAGAAACGAGATATGTCATTAGTGTATAAAGTACGAGCCTTTTCCCAAACCAAATAACATTTTTGGAATGGACGAAACAAGGGCATCAACTTGGAATCAATAGATCGCCACAAAATACTGCATAACTGAGCATCAATCTTCTCCCAATGTGCTTTGGCTTTTTCATCTCCGTCACTAGACTCTTTGGTTAGATGATCCTGAACACCTTGGCCTTTACACCACAACTCGACAGACGAAGCCCAAGCTAGGTAGTTTGAACCTCCCATTAAAGGTTCTGAGGTAATCATAATACCGGAACTGCCAGAACCCTGGTTTTTAGGCCCGAAAGCATCTAGTCCCAAAGACATCGTTGGATTATCAACTGAAAACTCGCTGAAACTGAACAGAGGACTGAAAACTGGTGCTGCCGGAAAACAGGAACACTGTAGCTGCCGGAAAAGCACTGTAGCTGCCGGAAAAAATTCAAAGTTGTCGGAATTGAAAAGTAAAAATATGGATAGGCTCGGAATTCAAGTAGGAGCAAACTGTCCTGAAGAAATTTTGGCCGGAAAGTACTGTAGCTGCCGGAAAAATCACTGTAGGTCGCCGGGAAAAAATCAAAGTTGTCGGAATCGAACAAAAAGTGGATGGGTGGGGTCGGAATTGTATTCCGAGCAATCTGTTCTGAAGGAGCGAAGCCAAAAAATGGCCGGAAACAGCCCCACGCGCCGGCGCGTGGTCTGACGCGCCGACAGCTGTAGTGGCGCGTGGGAGCGCGTGACGGGGATTCTCCCGGAGAATTTTCTGGGGTTTGGTCGGAATTGTGAGCCGAACCTCGTGGTGGTCTCGGATTTTGCACAACACCACCAGAAAAGGTAGTTTAGGTATACTGACAGATTGTTTAGTCGCCGGAAAATTGCACGGCGACGAGGTCTTCTTCCCGGAAGTAGCTGGAATGATGCACAGCTATACTATTCTCACCAAAGCTCTGATACCATGTGAGAAAGCACGGGAGAAAAATATAACTGATATGTAAACATGATACAATGAGCCCTATATATAATACACATAACCTAGCCTACTCCTAATACAGTTTAGACTAGACTTCTAATACAGTTAGACTTCTAACATATACAATAATGGGGAAACTGCTTGGAGTTGTTAAATTCTGTGGGATGTCCCATATTAGCTTTTTGTATTGGAATGTCTCTGAGACTGAGGCCACTCAGAGTCTTTATGGTATGAGCTAAGGATTTTTTGTCGGTTGCTTCCCTCTGATATGCAAAGGTATTTAAGTGCACTTCTTTTTCCTTTACATAAGAGGCTGACATCTTGTCTTACTTCTGTTTGTTGACAACACAGTTTTTGTCGATAATAAAATAGGAAGAAAAGAGAATTTGTAGGAAATTACTTCGAGCAGTAGTCCTGCAGAGAGTCCCGGAGAATCAAATTGAAACTATCCATGTACAAGCAACTAACTACTCTTTGAAATGAAAAGAAAAAAAAAGATAAGGTAAATAATTTTATTAACACAAAAATGGGAGAACCCCGTATACAAACAGTATACCAAAAAAGAGAACCTACACCAAAACATGGTTCTCACCGATAGATACCCAATCATCTATACAAATAGCACCTCAAGGTACCCCGAAAGGAAATTAAAGACAGGAGACTGTTTTGCAACTTTACAAAGTCAATCTCAACTGTACAACGCATTTTTCACTGCGCCCGACATCACCCAATGTAAACCAAACCAATTAAGGACCGTCATCCATAGTCGTGAACCACTCTACAGTGCAAAAAGCGATGATCAACGTCTTTACTTGAGCCTTTACAATACACAATACATACACTATTCGACCCTTATTTATAACAATACATAATATATACACTAATCGAACCTTATTTATAATAATACACAATACATATACTAATCCTATTCCATGTGGGACTATACTTATTTATAAATATATTAACTATCTAACACTCCCCCTCAAGCCAGTGCATACATATTGTATATACTGAGCTTGTTACATATGTAACTAATACGAGGACCAGTGAGGGACTCGCTGAAAATATCTGGAAGCTGATCATTCGACTTCACAAACTTTATAGCAATATCTCCTTAAAGTATCTTTTTTCCTGATGAAGTGACAGTTAATTTGAATGTGTTTAGTCCTCTTATGGAACACCAAATTTGATCCAATGTTAAGGGCAACTTGATTATCACACACAAGTTTATATGGTTGATTTCACCAAATTTCAACTCCTTGAGCAACTGTTGATCCAAACTAGCTCACATGTTGCCATAGCCATTGCTCAATATTCTGCTTCTGCACTAGACCAAGCTACCACATTATGTTTCTTGCTTTCCCAAGACACCAAATTACCTTATAATAAAACACAATATCCAGATGTAGAACGTCCACGAAAAGGTGATCCTGCCCACTCAGCATCTGTGTAGCCTACGATCTGCTCATGACCTCGATTTTCGATTCTCGAACAATACTCTTTTGCTTTTGGCTGATTTTATAACTCTATTCCACTACTATCATAGGGAGAATTCATAAACTAACTTACTACACTCACATGAAAGGAGATATCAGGTCCAGTCATTGTGAGGTAATTCAACTTACCAATGAGCAGTCTATATATTGCAGCATCACTAAGAGTCTCCCCTTGTCCTGGTAGAAGTTTAACATTCAGATCCGTAGGAGTGTTAATGTGTCTACAACCTGTTATTCCTGTCTCCTCAAGAATGTCTAAGGCATACTTCCACTGTAAAATAACAATACCTGAGTTGATTGAGTGACCTCAATTCTTAGAAAATACTTCAATGAGCCTAGATCCTTATTGTGGAAGTGCTGATAGAGATGTGGCTTCAAACTAGTGACACTATCATGATTATTCCCGGTAATAACTATATCGTCTACATAAACCACCAAATAAATACATAAATTTTGAGAATAATGCCGATAAGATGCAGAATGATTGGCTTCACTAGGGGTCATGCCAAACTCCTGAACAATTGTGCTAAACTTACCAAACCATGCTCGAGCAAACTATTTCAAACCATAGAGTGACAAGCACAACCGACATACAAGGCCACTAGACTTACCTGATCAACAAACTAGGGGGTTGTTCCATGTAAACTTTATTTTAAAGGTCATTGTGGTGAAAAACATTCTTAATATCCAATTGATAGAGAGGCCAATGGCGAACAAGAACCGTAGATAGGAAAAGGCGGAAAAATGTTACCTTAGCCACGAGAGATAAAGTATCACTGTAATCAAGCCTAACTATTTGAGTATAACCTTCAGCAATGAGACGGGCTTTAAGGCGATCAATTTGACCATCTGGACCAACTTTGACTGCATACACCTACTAGCATGCCGCCTCCACGCAAGCCCTCGATCACTAAGCCGACCTCGTCCGCTCGGAAGGACACAACCTTGGCCAGCCTTTCGAGTTCTACCCCCGCTACCACAAATATCACAACCCATACAACGCTCGAGGGTACCTTGCTCCCACTCAAAAAATTAAGAAAAGTTGGTGCTTTCAAGGCCAGTGTGGAGTAGCTAGAACGGATGGGAGGTAATTCGTTCTACATTGAGCGGCTTGCTAAAGCCTTGTGTTTGTTTCAGTGACCTGATATCTTCGTTTAGGAAGTCCCTATAGGTAGAGAATCAAGCTCCCATTTACTATTAGCATGTAAAGATGTCATCTCTTCGATCATATTTTTGTCGCCATCCAGGATGAGATAACATATCACTTGTGGACTTAGGGATAGAAATGGAGGACAAAGATGACACAAAGGCATAATGGGGTGTCGATAAATGATAATAACTCAAACCAATATAATGGGGATTGAGATTAAGAATGGATCTAATACCTTTCGAAGTGTGATCGTAGGCTAGAAGGAGACAAGTCCACAGTAGGTGAAGGATCCGATACACTGGACTTGGTGCTAGACGACGATGATAAGTCAGGAGTGGTGGAGCTGTAAAAGGTTGAACTGGACTAGGTGATGGAAGTGGCGCTATAGGTGATAGAACTGGAGCTATAGGTGGTGGAGCTGGAATTAGAGCGGTAATTGATGGAACTAAAGCTGTAGGTGTTGGAGCTGGAGTTGAGGAGGAAGATGAATGGGAGATAGTTATTGAATCTCCAAAAGATGGAACTAGTAACACCTCAAAAATATCTAAGTGATTACCTGGACGGCTGGACATGTGAAGTATGGATGGGTTTCAAAGAAGGTAACATCAACAAACAGAAGACACCGCTGGAGGTCGTGAATAGCATCGATATACCTTTTGCATTCTCGAGTAACCCAGAAATATGCATTTAAGAGTCGGATGCACCTGAATCAATGAACCAAGAAATCTCAAGAATGTGCTGTGTAGCAGATTGTATGAGTAGGATACAAGCAGTTTTAATGAGATGCCTATTCTTTCTTTCAGCTACCCCATTTCGTTGAGATGTGTATGGACAAAATATTTGATAAATGATCCCATGAGAGTTCATAAACCGCTGAAATAGGGAAGACAAATACTCTAGGGAAATGGGAGCGAGTATGCTTACCGAGCTGACTTGACTTACTCTTTAAAGTGAACAATTGAGACAAACTGAGGTTTTTGATAAATTGGGATGTCCCAACCGTGTATGTAATAAATCCAGTGAATCAGTTGAAGAAAGACAAGACGTGATTCCATATGATTTAGCGGATAAGGTAATAAAGTCCATTTGATTTATGCCCGGTACTAATAATCCGATTCGTCATGCGTTCCTGTATAAAAACAAGGTTATCAAGAAATAAAACTAAGCATTTAAGTGATTTGGCTAAGCGACTAACGACTATGAGGTTAAAAGGATTACCGAGAACATAAAGAACTGCATCCAAAGGTAAGTAAGGAAGTGGACTTGCTTGACCTATTCCAGTTGCCATGGTTTGAGACCCTTTGGCCATTGTGACGGTTGAAAAGATTGAGAATATGAAATATTAGTGAAAAAAAATTTGTTACTAGAAGTGTGATCAAATGCACCCGAATCAATGGACCAAGAGTCGGATGAAGGAAATTAAGAGACACAAGTCACGCTATTACCTGTTTGTACGACAGAAGCTATCTCAGAAATGTCTGCTTACGTGCTTTGTAATGAAGGAACTCAATTTAATCCGGTAAAGAAACCAATTAACTATTCAAAGTATTAGTTCCCATTTTGTTACGATTAAATTCAAATTACTTCCGAGTATAGACAAGTGACGATGTCCACAGAGAATGTGGCCAGAAGCACTTGCAAAAAACTGGAAGATGATTGAACTTGCTGGAATATGTTGCTGGAAAATTCTGATTTTACGGAAATTCTCAAATCTAACTTGTGAGTCCTAGCTGGATCCCAAAGAATATGAGAAGGTACTGTTCACACCGGAAAACACTGTTAAGCAGCAAACGCTATTGAATTTTGGGAAAAATAAAAAAGCACTGCTCACCCGAAAATGTTGTTCACTGTTATCGAGTGAGTAGGCTCGGACAGTGAAGAAAAAATAGGACCAGTCGCCGGAATATGAAAAAGAAAGTCAGCTGGAATCTGGAAATCTCCGCTGGAAAATAAAAAAGTGGTTGAAGTTTTGTGTAATCTGGAAGGGTAGGCTCGAAATTACCTCCTGAATAAGCTGTTCTAATGAAGTTTTGCCAAAAAGTGGCTGGAAAAAGCTTCACGTGCTTGCGCGTGTTGGAATCTCGCCGGAAAATATTCCGCCCCATGAGGGCGCATGAGAGGGGTTTTGCTGGATATATTTTTACCGTTTAGTCGCCGGAAGCCGATCTACCTCGTGGATATGTTGGTTTTTGCACTACTCTGAGGGAAATGAACTTTCACGCGGATAGACCTATGGTCACCGGAAAACCGGTTAACTGATTCCTTCTTCCCGGAATTGCTGGTATTTTTGCACAATGATGAATCTTTGGCTGCTCTGATAGTATGTGAGAAATTACATGGAAAATATATATTATTCATGTTTATTTACTATAATACAAGGAGCGTATTTATATCTATGTTCTAAAAATACATGCTACTCCTATTCCAAAGTGGGACTAAGCATACTAATATATACATAAACTATCTAACAACATTTTGTCATTGAGTGGGAGTGTTACCAGAATTAGGTACAGAGGTATTTCTTGTATTCTCTTATATGTCTCTTATGCCTACCTCTGTTTAATAGGTTCGAGCTGGTTGTTTCTCGGAGATTCCCCCTAGCTCTTTGGCTGGACATCCACTTCTGAGTTTCGTTTTCAACTCTTTACAGGTAATATGTATTGCTTAACCTAACATGCATTGGTAATGGTCTAATGGTTTCAAGTTGCTTCAGGTTCAGAAGTTACTAATGCCCATTTACCTACTTAAATGGCTAACAGGTCTCGTCTTCATTTGATCTAGCCATTGAAGTTCTCACTGAACTTGTAAGTCAACATGAGGTAAAAGATACATTTTCTTCTATAGTAAATTATGTGAGATTCTCCACTAGTTTCTTTAAGACAAGAGGGGTTGCTCTGATGGTAAGCAACCCCCACTTCCAACCGAGAGGTTGTGAGTTCGAGTCTCCCCAAGAGCAAGGTGGGAAGTTCTTGGAGGGAAGGATGCCGGGGGTCTATTTGGAAACAGCCTCTCTATAAGGGTAGGGGTAAGGTCTGCGTACACACTACCCTCCCCAGACCCCACTAAGTGGGATTATACTGGGTTGTTGTTGTTGTTGTTGTCTCCACTGGTTTCTTTATTATTTTAAGAAAAACAGAGAAAAGGGATGGGAAAATACATATACTCTCCCCATGAATTGGACATTTGGAGCGTGGAGTAACATATCATGGGTGGTCCAACATTGGATAGACCAATTACGAAGATGAGTCTGGCTCGGACCATTTTAGGAAAAATATCCAACCCAAAACCTTAAAGCTATATGTAAAGTGACCAAGATCTTTATAAGCCCTTATAACTCATCTCCGACGTATTTAAGCTAACACCCTCACATTGTGATTCAATTTCGAGGTTCACTCACAAATTTAGTCGTAAGTATACTATTTTGAGAATTGGGTAGCCAAAAGTTGGCCTGATACGCTGTTAAGAAAACGGACCTTAGCCTAACTTAACTCCAAAAGTTAACTTAATTGACATTCTAACATCCACCTTTTAGGGTTGGACATTTGGAATGTGTTAACTTCTATACTCATCTCGTGTGGATTGTGTAAGGGCTTTTTTTGACAAGTAATTGTAGAAACTGTATTGATGTATAACAACAGAAGTTGAAGTAGTTACATCCAAAGAGAATTAAACATTACATGGAGTGTAAAGAGCTTAGAAAATCTATCAAGATGAGGGGCTTTAAAACATTGACCGTGGCCAAGTTACACCATTGGTACCAGAGGTGGCCAGGATTTTCCGGGTGTCAAAAAGTAAACAGGATAGGGGCTTACAGTGGCTGGGGGCTGCGGACTGACAGTCTGTGGTGTAGCAGCGGCGGCAAGGCAATGGGAAGGTGAGTGTCGGACAATGAATATAAAGTGGTGCTGGCAGAGGAATTGGGGCAAAAGAAGAGGGTTTTATTTTTGACGCGATATAGAAGGTTTTGTGGGAAAAAAAGAACTTTTAGGAGCCGTTTAGACATAATTTGATTGAAATTTAAAATAGAAAAAGTATTTGAAATTGGCGTTGATCTTTCATTTAAAGAATACGAGAAAAATCAGCAAGAATTAAAATATAAAAACAAGTTACCAGGAACTAAAGAAAAAGAAAGAATATAAGAGGACAATAGAATAGGTGAACTCGGATGTCTCTGTAACTAATTGTTGCAGCAAACAAAAAGATTAAAGTTGCTAGTAGCTAGCTGGAGTCGAATTCCAGCAGCTTAGTTTAAATACTTGGCCCTTTGCTACTGGCGGCACCCTGAGCGATTCGAAATGTGGGTGCCTCTTTAATATAATTATGCTATTTCTTCTATATGTCTACATACACATACACTTTCCAGACCGAGGATTGTGGGTGGCGATGCACCCTTCCTCTCTATGTAGACCGCCCCTGATTGGTGCTCTTATGTGTAAGGATGCAGGGAAGATGTGAATCATTTGCTGCTCCATTGCCTGATGGCGTACTGGTTGTTGTGTACCATATGAAACATATTTGGGGTGGAACAAATAATACCAAAAAGTATTAGATATATGTTGGCAGGGTGTAAGTCCTGAAGAAAGAAATAATGGGGAGAGCATGGGAGATAGCTCTGTTGGAAATCATGGGAACTATATGGAAGGAAAGAGAAGCGCATTTGAAAAATTGAAAATATATGTGCATGATTGAGTGCTATTAGTAGCGAATCATACTTGTTAATATTTTCTACTTTTGTTGTGCATATTGTATGGGGGATTCTCCCTTTCAAACAATAAAATTACTTATTTCATCAAAAAGTAACTAATATGGGATTCATCTGGATGATTTACGCCAAACAAAATTGGCCCAAGTTAGTTCTCTTCTTTGGACTTTAAACGAACCTCTTACTTTTGCATTTGCAGTGTATACCACAAGTTTTGTTATGCAAAGTTGGATTTCTTAGAGATATACTTCTTCTCCCAGCTCTTAACAGTGGAGACGAGACTGTGATAAGTGGTCTTGCTTGTTTTTTGTCAGAAATTGGTCATGCTGTAAGTATCTTCAAACTTCCGAGCTGGAAAAGGGTCTTTTACTCTATTGATTCTTGCAGTCAAATAGACTAAATGAGTCCTACCTATGCTTCAAAAACTTAGCATCAAGGATCTGCAAAACTAATTAGCTATTTTTTCCCTTGATAACAGGCTCCGTCTTTGATTGCTGAAGCAAGTCCTGAAGCATTTGTACTGACTGATGCACTCTTGAGGTCAGATGCCATTTCTTATATTTGCTTTATGTGTTGCAAGCAACTCATTTACATAGGTTCAAAGTATGAAAGCATAAATCCTGGTTCTATCATCGTTGATTGACTTCATCGTAAGCATAGTTGACTGTAAATCTGAAGCTTTCTTTATACTTCCCCTATTGCTGGCTTCTTTCACCAAGAGAGGCGCTTGCATTAATGAATTCAATTGAGATATAAAGTAGAAGAATCAGTATGGTCCCAAGTGAAGTTAATGCTCCTTTATCTAGTTGACACTGTCTATCCTGATATGTTCTTCAGTTGTATTTTATAAGGAATAGGCTGTTTGAGAATCAATCTTAGAGTAGATTATTGGGGATACTGTCAACATTGTTTTTGCTATTATCTAGAAGTTGTGAAGCTTCTTTTCTATTTCACTGCCGTTAGCAATTTTTCTATGTATTTTTCCCCATTTAAATGCAGTTTTAATTTAATTTTGAGATCATGTGGCTTGAAGTTGAAGGTTTTGGGGCTCTGGTTGAAAAATGGTGGAACTACTATAAGGTGCAGGAATCTCTAGAACCCAGGTATTAGCCAGTAAACTGAGAATATTAAAGAATGATATAAAAAAATGGAACTCGGAGGTATTTGAAGTCAAGAAACAGCTACTATTCTGTAAAAAATACATCAACTGGACAGAGTTACAGTAGAAATATGGTCAACGAGGGTTCATATAACCGACCTCAAGCTTGTTTGAGATTGAGGCGTAGTTATTATTTGTTTGACAGAGTTACAAAAAAGGATGAAATAGCTACAAGGAACACACTGGAAAAAGAATTGGAAGTGACTGGTAAAGTTGAAGAGACATCTTGGAGGGAAAATCCAGATATTTATGGTTAAGGGAATGGGACAAGAACATTTTTTGAGATGATGGCAAAACACACAGAAGTTATAACAACATTGATAAACTGCTGGTTGATGGAACAGAAAATGAGGATCCAGATGCAACAAAAGGGGAAATCTTGAGTTATTATTAAAATATGTTCCATGAAGCAGAAAGTTGGAGCCCAGATTGGATGGACCAAGATTTGATAAAATTTCAGAGCCAGACAGGGAATGGCTGCAGAAATCCTTTCCAGAGGAAGAAGTTCTCATGACCTTAAGAAACAGGGCAGGAGACAAAGCTCCTGAAATCTGATGGAAACTTTTGAATATTTACACTTGGAAGAGAATTTTGAAAAGAGTCTAAATGCAACCTTCTGCCAATTGTGGGACTATACTGGGTTTGTTGTTGTTGTAGTCTAAATGCAACCTTCATTGCATTATCTCCAAAAAAGAAAGAGGCTGCATAGCATTGAGATTTTAGACAGTATGCCTTTTAGGCAGTGTCTAAAAAGATCATAGCTAAAGTCCTCATTGAGAGGCTAAAAAGTGTAATGGGCAGATTGATCTCAGGCACACAGATGCATTTATCCATGGCAGAAAAATTAAGGATGCGATTTTAGTTGCCAGTGAGTGTTAGACTCAAGAATTAGGTAAGGAGAAGCTGGAATAGTTTGTAAATTAGACTTGGAAAAGGCCTAAGACCACCTAAACAGGTCTTTTCTGTTGAAATTGTTGGTACACATGGGATTTTGTGACAAATGGATAAATTGGATGAAAGATTGCATTGCCTCTGTGATGTTCTTTATCCTCATTAATGGCAGACCAGTGGGCTACTTCCCATCAAAAAGAGGCATAAGGCAAGGGGATCTCATCTCTCGTTACGGTAAGTATTGGGAGCTTTGAGCAAGATGTTAAAAATCACAGTCAGAAAAGGCTGGATCAAAGAGTTTAGAGTGGGAAATGGTGGTGATAATCAGCTGGATCTTTCACATTTGCTGTACGCAAATGATACCTTGATACTATCGGTACTTCCTGTCCAAGAGCTGCCTGTTTCCAGTGAACATAGTGAACAACATTCAATCCCTGGCTGCAATACTAGTATGTAAATGTAACATTTTCATGCTACTTACCTTGGTTTACCACTGGGGGCTCAACATGGACAAGGAGTAATCTTGAAGGGTGTGCTGGGTAAGACTTACACTAATAAGAATGTCTTAGACGGGATACTGAGTGCAAGTTCAGTGCCGTGCCGCGGGAAGCGGGCATGGACGTGAGGCTTGGATCGCATGTCATTCCCAAGAGAGGCAGTTTCAAGTACCTTGGATCGGTTATCAGGGGGATGGGGAGATCAACAAGGATATCACACACCGTATATGGGTGGGTTGGATGAAAGGGAGTTAGCATCTGGAATTTTGTGTGACAAGAAAGTGCCACCGCTACTCAAAGGTAAGTTTTATAGAGCGGTGATTAGACCGGCCATGTTATTTGGGGATGAGTATTGGCCAGTTAAGAACTCACATATCCAGAAGATGAAAGTAATAGAAATGAGGATGTTGAGGTGGATGTGACTGATGGATAAGATTAAGAATGTAGATATTCATTATTCGGGAGAAGGTGTGCGTGGCTCTCATGGATGACAAGATGGGGGAAGCGAGGCTCAGATGGTTTGGGCATGTACATAAGGGAAGCCCAGATGCCCCGGTAAGAAGGTGCAAGCGGTTGGCGTTGGTGGGTACGAGGAGAGGTAGATGGCGGCCTAAGAAGTATTGGGGAGAGGTGATTAGGTGGGATATCGCGAGGCTTCAGATCTTCGAGGACATGGCCCTCGATAGGAAGCTGTAGAGGTCGAGCATTAATGTTGTAAGCTAGGAAGTAGTTGAGCATATTTCTATCTCATACCAGTGTGAGGCTAGTCTGATAGGATTTTGTCTTAGACTACTAGTGGCAAATGTTGTGTTCACACTACTCTTCCGTTTTCATAGTGTCGGGACTTATTTACTGGTTATTATTTTTGCTTTCCATCTGTTTACTAGTTCTTGTGATTATTATTGCTATGATTTTTTTGATGGTACTAATATATTGTCTCTTTTCGTCTTCTTGAGTCGAGGGTCTATCGGGTAGAGGTAAGGTTTGCGTACGCACTACCCTCCACAGACCCCACTTGTGGGATTTTACTTGGTCGTTGTTGTTGTTGTTGTTGTTAGTTTCATTGTATAAATAGTAGTAAATAACCCTAATCCCATATATATTAGGAGTATGACATGTATTGTATATATATAGGGCTCATTGTATCATTGTCATAATCAATTAATAATATATTTTTCTCTTGTGCTTTCTCACATGGTATCAGAGCAAGCGTGAGAAATTTATCGTTGTGCGTCAGTCTAGCGATATGCGGGAAGAAAGAACTCAATCACCGTGCAATTTTCTGGTGACCTAAGTGACTAATTGCGCAAAGTCACTAATTGTCAGCGTTGTGCAAAATCCAACACCACCACAAGGTTCCCAAGAGAGATCCGACCAAACCCTAGAAAAATCACGGAAAAATAGCAATCCACGCGCCGTCACGCGCATGTCGGAACTCTGTCGCCGACGGCGCATCTGTCCCACGCGCCGGTGCGTGAGACCCCTTCCGGTCAGATTTTGAAAAAGTTCTTCAGAACAGCTTCATCTCCTTGCAATTCCGAGTCCATTGGTACTATTTTCGACAGATTTCGACAACTTCGGAATTTTCGGGCAAGCTATAGTGATTTTTCCGGCGTGAACAGTGATCCCCATCAATTTTTTGCTTTTTCCGATACAATATTATATTGGAATTCGTACCTGAAGCCTTTAAATCACAATCCGTTAGATTAAATGCAATAAATCTAATCCAGATGGTTTCTTTACCTGATTATATTGAGTTCCTTCAATACAAAACACTTAAACAGACATCTTCAGGATTAACCTCCGTTGTTCCAACAAATAGTAGCATGACTGGTGTCTCCCAATCTTCACCTTCTGAATCTTAGGTCATTGATTCAGGTGCATTTGATCATATTTCTGGTAACAAATCTCTTTTCACCAATATCTCATATTCTCAATATCTTCCAACAGTCACAATGGCCAATAGGTCTCAAGCCATGGCAACTGCAACAGGTCAAGCAAGTCCAATTCCTTCCTTACCTTTATACTTAGTTCTTTATGTTCCTGGTAGTCTTTTTAATCTCATAGCCGTTAGTCGCTTAGCCAAATCACTTAAATCTGCTGTTTTATTTCTTGATGACCTTGTTTTTATACAAGAAGGCAGTACAGGGTGGATCATTGGTACCGGACGTGAATCAGATGGACTTTATTACCTTATTCTTTCAAAATCACATGTACTCGCATCTTGTCTTACTCCAGTAACTTCTCCCGTTACTGATTTATCAGATTTATTACATAAACGGTTAGGACATCCCAGTTTGTCAAAGCTTCAGAAAATGGTACCTGGCTTATCTCACTTGTCCACTCTAGAGTGTGAGTCGTGTCAGCTTGGTAAGCATACCCGCTCCCATTTCCCGCGGCGTCTTGACAATCGAGCAGAGTCACCTTTTACTTTAGTCCATTCAAATGTTTGGGGTCCTAGTCGGGTTAGCTCTGCCTTAGGATTCCGCTACTTTGTCAGTTTCATTGATGATTATTCCAGGTGCACTTGGATATTTTTGATGAAAAATTGATCTGAGTTGTTTTCTAGTTTCCAGACCTTCCATGCTGAAATTCAAAATCAATTTTGGGTTTCTATCCGCACATTTCGTTGTGATAATACCCTAAAGTATTTGTCTTCCCCATTTCACCAATTTATAAACTCCCATAGGATTATTCATCAAACATCTTGTCCGTACACATCCCAACAAAATGGTCACCGTGAGTAGACCTGACATTTCCTTTTCTGTGAGTGTTGTGAGTCAGTTTATGGATTCTACCTGTGATAGTCATGGGATGCAGTTGTTCGCATTCTTCGGTATAAAAATCAGCTCCATGCAAAGGTTTGTTGTTTGAGGATCGCGGCCATGAGCAGATCGTTGGATACTCAAATGCTGATTGGGCAGATCACCTTCTGATATACGTTCTACGTCTGGATATTGTGTCTTAGTAGGAGGAAATTTGGTGTCCTGGAAGAGCAAGAAACAGAATGTGGTTGCTCGGTCTAGTGCAGAAGCAGAATATCGAGCTATGACTATGGTAACATGTGAGCTAATTTGGATGAAACAGTTGCTCAAGGAGTTGAAATTTGGTGAAATTAGTCAGATGGGACTTGTGCGTGATAATCAAGCTGCTCTTCATATTGCGTCAAATCCAGTGTTCCATGAGAGAACTAAACACATCGAATTTGACTGTCACTTTGTTAGAGAAATGATATTCTCGGGAGATATTGCTATAAAATTTGTGAAGCCGAATGATCAGCTTGCTGATATTTTAACCAAGTCTCTCACTGGTCCTCGTATTAGTTATATATGTAACAAGCTCGATACATATGATTTATATGCATCGGCTTGAGGGGAGTGTTAGTTTCATTATATAAGTAGTAGTAAATAACCCTAATCCCGTATGTATTAGGAGTAGGACATATATTGTATATATATAGGGCTCATTGTATCATTGTCATAATTAATCAATAATATATTTTCTCCCGTGGTTTCTCACAGTTGTTGTAGGGGATACAGACATAGTACTTGTCTCTACATGTGTTGCCCTAAAAAATTGCAAATCGGCTTGACAAGCTAAGGAGGGATTTCTATGGTCAGGGAATTCAGAGAGCCATAAATTTGATCTAGTGAAGTGGTCCAGAGTCACCACTCCTAAACAGTGTGGTGAAATAGGGCAAGAGACTTGAAACTAAATCACAAAGCTTTAAAATGGTTGTGGAGGTTTAGCAGTGATCAAGATGTTTTATGGAAAAAGTTTTCGCTACACAATATGGAACGGTAAACTGTTGGTGTACCAAACAAGTGATATGTTCCTCTGGGTTTGCACTACGGAAACAAATAAGAAACTTATGGGGAGAATTCAAAGAATTTACAGTGATATCAGCTGGTGATGGGAGGAAGAAATAAATGTGGGAGGATCCTTGGCTAGAGGAATCCCCATAATGATTTCATTCCCAGGTTTGTACAGCTTAGCTCCGAAACAACAAGCCATAGTGGCAGATAGACTTGGAGATTGATGGAATTTAGTGCTCAGAAGAAATTGTTTCGACTGGAAAATAGAAAGGCTGGCTCAATCTATTTTGCAACTTGACAGCTTCCATTTATTTGCAAAAGAGCAGGAATTATTTTGGAAAGCTGATAGCAAAGGAAACTTTACCGTGAAATCTTGCTAAAATTTTATTCAAACCAGCAGGATTACAAATGGCCGTGGAGGTTGATTTGGAAGATGAAAGCTTCCGTAATAGCAGCCTGTTTTGGCTGGTTAGCAATGTCAGAAGCATGTTTAACTCAAGACATACAAGAAAAAGGGTGCATTATCTGTACTAGGTGCTACATGTGCACAAAGAGATTGAATCTACTAATCATATTCTCCTATGGTGCCGTAATCTATTAGTATTTTGGGATTCAATGAGTGATGCCTCAATTTATTAAAGAAGCTCTGTTGGCATGGAAGGGCAGAATGTCAGGAAGCACCTCCGGCAGATCTGGAACACGATTCCCATTTGCATTTTTTTGGATAGTTTGTGGAGAAAGAAGCAAGAGATGCTTTGAAGACAAATACACAACATATGTTTGTTTTAGGTCTAGTTTTCACATATAATACCTGGTGTAATATGAAGCTATAAGATATTTTTGTAAATTTCTTAGAATCCCGTCAATCATGGGGGTCGGGAAGTTCTGTTTTGATGTACATAATTTTTGGGACCTTCATGGTCCATCTAATAAAACATCAATAAAACATTAATAAAACATCTTTTACTTATTTAAAAAAAATGCAGTTTTAATACATATGAGTATCTGACATGCCCTGTCTGATGGCAGTTGTGTTTCATTTCCAAGTGAAGATTGGGAGATTGCAGACTCGACTTTGCAGTTCTGGTGCTTTTACCTTTTCCTGATAAAGTTACTTTTGTACAAACTGGGGCCTGTTACTTAGCTATTGACAGGGTCCAGAGCAGATTGCTGAAATGAAATGTGTAGTTCAAAAAGTTCCCCTATCCAAGAACACTCTCGCTTTGCAGGTGCAGTCTTGCCAGCTTCATCCTGGGATTGGATGTAGATAGTGGAGAAAATGTTAAGAGCGTCAAGGTCTTATTTTTTCCTGTTTTCTCGGCGTTGTTGGATGCTCTTTTGTTGCGTTCGCAGGTTAGCTTCTATTTGCATGCATTTGAAGTGCATATTGTATCTTTATTCTGTTTATATTTATTTCCATCCCACGAATCGCTCTATTGGCCTCTCTTTTCATTAACTAAAATGTGGATTTGTTGGATTTTACAATAAAGTTATATGCCAACTTCTATTCTTCACGGGGAATGTATCTGTGATAATTGAAAGAATATTGTGCTTATAGACTTATCACTCAAACAAGGTTTCCTAAGGTATCACATATGGGGATATTTTCCAAGTTATTCCTTTTCCCTGGTTTCCTCTTTCATTTAGGTGCTACTTTCATTGTGATCATCTGGAAATTGGAGGGAAAATATGCCCCTTGGCTGAGGTATCACGGTTGTTTTGCAAGTCGTGTCATTTCTCACTCTACTCTTAAGCTTTACATCTCTGTCTCCTCAAGAATGTATAAGGCATATTTCCATTGTGAGATCTCAATACTTGAGCTAGACTGAGCTACCTCAAATATCCAGAAAATACTTTAATCTGCCCAAATGTTAGTCTGAAACTGCTGAAAGAGATAGGTGCTTCAACTTAGTAATACTATCCTGATCATTGTCGATAATAACAATATCGTTAATATAAATCAACAGAAATTTGAAGCAGAGTGCTGATAAAATGCAGATTGATAAGCTTCACTACGAGTCATGCCAAACTCCTTGATAACTGTGCTAAGCTTACCAAACCAGGGTCGAGGAGACTGCTTTAGACCATAAAGTAACTGGCGCAAGCGACATACAAAGCCACTAAACTCCCTATGAGCAACAAAACTAGGCGGTTTTCTCCGTATAAACTTTATCCTTATGATCACCGTGAAGAAAAACATTCTTAATGTCCAACTGATGAAGCGGCCAATAGCCAATAGAAGTTGTTAGAATAATAGTGTAAATAGGAGATTAGGAGTGAATAACCCTAATCCAATATGTATTAGGAGTAGCATATGTTATGTGTGTATATATAGGGCTCATTGTAGCATTGTAAATAATATGTCAATAATATTTTTATCACGTGCATTCTCATATGGTATTAGAGCAACCTTGAGAAATTTATCGTTGTGCGTCATTCCAGCGATATCCGGGAAGAAAGAACTAAGTCACCGTGCAATTTTCCGGTGATCTAAGTGACTAATTACGTCAAAGTCACTAATTATCAGTGTTGTGCAAAATCTGACACCACCACAAGGTTCCCAAGAGAGATCCAACCAAACCCCAAAAAAAATCACCGGAAAATGGCAATCCACGTGCCTGTCAGAGATCTCCCATCGGCGGTGCATCTGTCCCACGCGCCGGCGCGTGAGACCCCTTCCGGTCAGAATTTGAAAAAGTTTCTTCAGAACAGTTAGGTCGCCTACTAATTTCGAGCCTACCCATCCTGTTTTCATTTGATTCCGACTACTTTGAGTTTTTTCCGGTGACTGTACTGATTTTTCCGGCAGCTACACTACTTTTCTGGCAAAACACAGTGTTTCCTTCATCTGTTTCAGCAAATTGTGAGTTGATTTTTTCTGTTATTCGGTGATAATCCAACGTTGTCTTTGGGAGTCAATGCTTTCGGGTCTAAGAAACCCGGGTTCTGGCTGTTCCGGTGTCATGATTACCTCAGAATCTTTAATGGGAGGTTCAAACTACTTAGCTTGGGCTTCGTCTGTCGAGTTGTCGTATAAAGGTCAAGGAGTTCACGATCATTTAACAAAAAAGGCTATCGAAGGTGATGAAAAGGCCAAAACACTGTGGGAGAAGGTTGATGATCAGTTATGTAGTATCCTGTGGCAATCTATTGATTCCAAGTTGATGCCCTTGTTCCGTCCATTCCGGACATGTTATTTAGTTTGGGAAAAGTCTCGTAATTTATACACTAATGACATATCTCGTTTCTATGATGTAATATCCCGAATGAGAAGTTTGAAGAAACAGGAATTGGATATGTCTACTTGGGACAAGTACAGGCAGTCATGGAAGAATTTGAGATGCTGATGCCAGTTTCTGCTAGTGTTAGAAGTCTAACTGTATTAGAAGTCTAGTCTAAACTGTATTAGGAGTAGGCTAGGTTATGTGTATTATATATAGGGCTCATTGTATCATGTTTACATATCAATTATATATTCTTCTCCCGTGCCTTCTCACATGGTATCAGAGCTTTGGTGAGAATAGTATAGCTGTGCATCATTCCAGCTACTTCCGGGAAGAAGACCTCGTCGCCGTGCAATTTTCCGGCGACTAAACAATCTGTCAGTATACCTAAACTACCTTTTCTGGTGGTGTTGTGCAAAATCCGAGACCACCGCGAGGTTCGGCTCACAATTCCGACCAAACCCCAGAAATTTCTCCGGCAGAATCCCCGTCACGCGCTCCCACGCGCCACCACAGCTGTCCGCGCGTCAGACCACGCCCCGGCGCGTGGGGCTGTTTCCGGCCATTTTTTAGCTTCGCTCCTTCAGAACAGATTGCTCGGAATACAATTCCGACCCTACCCATCCACTTTTTGTTCGATTCCGACAACTTTGATTTTTTCCGGCGACCTATAGTAATTTTTCCGGCAGCTACAGTACTTTCCGGCCAAAATTTCTTCAGGAAAGTTTGCTCCTACTTGAATTCCGAGCCTATCCATATTTTTACTTTTCAATTCCGACAACTTTGAATTTTTCCGGCAGCTACAGTGCTTTTCCGGCAGCTACAGTGCTTTTCCGGCAGCTACAGTGTTCCTGTTTTCCGGCAGCACCAGTTTTCAGTCCTCTGTTCAGTTTCAGCGAGTTTTCAGTTGATAATCCAACGATGTCTTTGGGACTAGATGCTTTCGGGCCTAAAAACCAGGGTTCTGGCAGTTCCGGTATTATGATTACCTCAGAACCTTTAATGGGAGGTTCAAACTACCTAGCTTGGGCTTCGTCTGTCGAGTTGTGGTGTAAAGGCCAAGGTGTTCAGGATCATCTAACCAAAGAGTCTAGTGACGGAGATGAAAAAGCCAAAGCACATTGGGAGAAGATTGATGCTCAACTATGCAGTATTTTGTGGCGATCTATTGATTCCAAGTTGATGCCCTTGTTTCGTCCATTCCAAAAATGTTATTTGGTTTGGGAAAAGGCTCGTACTTTATACACTAATGACATATCTCGTTTCTATGATGTGATATCGCGGATGACAAATTTAAAGAAACAGGAATTGGATATGTCTACTTACTTGGGTCAAGTGCAGGCAGTTATGGAGGAATTTGAGACGTTGATGCCAATTTCTGCTAGCGTTGCAAAGCAGCAAGAGCAACGACAAAAGCTGTTTCTAGTTCTTACTCTTGCTGGGCTTCCTAATGATCTTGACTCAGTACGCGATCAGATTTTGGCTAGTCCGACTGTCCCCACAGTTGATGAATTATTTTCTCGCTTACTTCGCCTTGCTGCAGCACCAAGTCACCCAGTGAGCTCTGTTAGATATGTAAATATAGTAGAACTCTAGTTATAGTAGAACTCTAGGTTATTAGTATTATATATAGGGCTCATTGTATTATGTTTAATATCAATTATATTTTTCTCCCGTGCTTTCTCACATGGTATCAGAGCTTTGGTGAGATAATTATCGTTGTGCGTCATTCCAACGACATCCGGGAAGAAATAACTCGGTCACCGTGCAATTTTCCGGTGACCTAAGTGACTAATTACGTCAAAGTCACTAATTATCAGTGTTGTGCAAAAAACCAACACCACCACAAGACTCGGAATAGAATTCCGACCAAACCCCAGAAATTTCTCCGGCAGACTCCCCGTCACGCGCCGCCACGCGCCGCCACAGCTGTCGGCGCGTCAGACCACGCGCCGGCGCGTGGGGCTGTTTCCGGCCAGTTTTTGGCTTCGCTCCAGAAGGACAGTTTGGTCGGCCTTAATTTCCGACCCTACCCATCCTTGTTTCGTTCGATTCCGACAACTTTCAGTTTTTCCGGCGACTTTTCCGGCAGCTACAGAGACTTTCCGGCCAGAATTTCAAAAAGTTTCTTCAGGACAGTATCATTGCCTTCAAATTCCGAGCCTACCCATATTTTTACCTTTCAATTCCGACAACTTTGAAGTTTTTCCGGCATCTACAGTGATTTTCCGGCAAAAAAAAAACAGTTTTCCTTCATCTGTTTCAGCAAATTTTCAACGATGTCTTTGGGAATCGATGCTTTCGGGTCTAGAAACCTGGGTTCGATGTTAAACTACATATGTAACAAGCTCGGTACATATGATTTATATGCACCAGCTTGAGGGGGAGTGTTAGATATGTAAATATAGTAGAACTCTAGTTATAGTAGAACTCTAGGTTATTAGTATTATATATAGGGCTCATTGTATTATGTTTAATATCAATTATATTTTTCTCCCGTGCTTTCTCACCGCGCGTGGTCGCTGTTTCCGGCCAGTTTTTGGCTTCGCTCCAGAAGGACAGTTTGGTCGGCCTTAATTTCCGACCCTACCCATCCTTGTTTCGTTCGATTCCGACAACTTTCAGTTTTTCCGGCGACTTTTCCGGCAGCTACAGAGACTTTCCGGCCAGAATTTCAAAAAGTTTCTTCAGGACAGTATCATCGCCCTCAAATTCCGAGCCTACCCATATTTTTACCTTTCAATTCCGACAACTTTGAAGTTTTTCCGGCATCTACAGTGATTTTCCGGCAAAAAAAACAGTTTTCCTTCATCTGTTTCAGCAAATTTTCAACGATGTCTTTGGGAATCGATGCTTTCGGGTCTAGAAACCTGGGTTCGATGTTAAACTACATATGTAACAAGCTCGGTACATATGATTTATATGCACCAGCTTGAGGGGGAGTGTTAGATATGTAAATATAGTAGAACTCTAGTTATAGTAGAACTCTAGGTTATTAGTATTATATATAGGGCTCATTGTATTATGTTTAATCTCAGTTATATTCTTCTCCCGTGCTTTCTCACAAGCTCATCACAGACACTTGATTCATCTATCCTCGTCTCCCAATCCGTGGACAATCGGGCTTCTCATACTATGGAGTATAGACGAGGAGGAGGTCGTTTTGGAAGATCTAGACCCAAGTGTTCTTATTGTTATAAACTTGGTCACACTCGTGATGTGTGCCATTCTTTACATGGTCGACCAACAAAAAATGCTTATGTTGCTCAGACCGAGCCTACAGGTAACCAGGGATTTTCTATATCTGAAATGGAGTATAATGAGTTCCTTAAATATCGAGCAAGTAAGCAGACGTCTCCACAAGTAGCCACTGTTGCTCAGCCTGATACTTCTGTTGCTGGTAATTCTTTTGCTTGTGTTTCCCAGTCTAGTCCTCTTGAACAATGGGTTGTGGACTCAGCTGCTTCTGATCATATCTCTGGTAATAAATCCCTTTTGTCAGATATTACGTATTCACAGTTTCTTCCCAACGTTACTTTAGCTAATGGGTCTCAAACTAAAGCAAAAGGAGTTGGACAAGCAACTCCTCTACCCTCTGTCACTCTAGATTCCGTCCTTTATGTCCCTGGCTGTCCTTTTAATCTTGCATCTGTGAGTCGTTTGACTCGTGCCCTCCATTGTGGAATATACTTTATTGATGACTCTTTTATTATGCAGGACCGCAGTACGGGACAGACGATTGGAACAGGACTTGAATCAGACGGACTCTACTACCTTAACTCCCTAACATCCTCTAAGGCCTGTCTAGCTGCAGATCCTCCAGACCTACTTCACAGTCGTTTAGGACATCCTAGCTTGTCCAAACTTCAGAAGATGGTGCCTCGTTTGTCCAGTTTATCCACATTAGAGTGTGAGTCATGTCAGCTCGGGAAACATACCCGCGCCTCCTTTCCTCGTAGTATTGAGAGTCGTCCAGAGTCTGTTTTTTCTTTAGTTCATTCGGATATATGGGGTCCTAGTAGAGTACGTTCAACCTTAGGATTTCGTTATTTTGTTAGTTTCATTGATGATCATTCAAGATGTACTTGGATTTTCTTAATGAAAGATCGTTCTGAGTTGTTTTCTATATTCCAAAATTTTTGTGCTGAAATTAAAAATCAATTTGGTGTTTCTATTCGCACCCTTCGCAGTGATAATGCCTTAGAATATTTGTCCTCTCAATTTCAGCAATTTATGTCCTCTCATGGAATTATTCATCAGACCTCTTGTCCTTATACCCCTCAGCAAAATGGGGTTGCAGAAAGAAATAATAGGCACATTATTGAGACTGCTCGCACACTTCTCATTGCATCTCATGTTCCGCTGCGTTTTTGGGGCGATGCAGTTCTCACATCTTGTTATTTGGTTAATCGGATGCCTTCATCTCCCATCCAAAATCAGATTCCGCATGAGGTATTGTTTCCTTAGTCACCCTTATACTCTGTCCCCCCTCGTGTGTTTGGGAGCACTTGTTTCGTTCATAACTTAGCTCTTGGGAAAGATAAGTTAGCTCCTCGTGCTCTCAAGTGTGTCTTCCTTGGTTATTCTCGTGTTCAGAAGGGCTATCGTTGTTATTCACCTGATATTCGTAGGTACCTTATGTCAGCCGATGTCACATTTTTTGAGTCTAAGCCTTTCTTTACCTCTTCTGACCATTCTGACCATCTGGCTCTATCTGAAGTTTTACCTATACCGGCCTTTAGGGAGTCTATATCTCCTCCTTCACCTTCCGCTACAGAAGTCTTACCCATTCCAAACGTTGGACCACCTACTGTGGCTCCTCCTAGACTCCATGCACAAGACACTCCACTCTTGACATATCATCGTCGTCCTCGCCCAGCATCCGGCCCGGCTGATTCACTTCCTGCACCTGACCCTGCTCCTACTGCGGACTTGTCTCTTCCGATTGCACTTCAGAAAGGTATACAGGACCACCCTTAATTCTAATCTCCATTATATTGGTTTAAGTTATCATCGTTTGTCATCACCCTATTATGCTTTTCTATCTTTTTTGTCCTCTGTTGCGCTCCCTAAGTCTACAGGTGAAGCATTGTCTCATCCAGGGTGGCGACAGGCTATGACTGACGAGATGTCTGCTTTACATGCGAGTGGTACTTGGGAGCTCGTCCCTCTTCCTTCGGATAAATCTACTGTTGGTTGTCGTTGGGTGTATGCAGTCAAGGTTGGTCCAGATGGTAAGGTTGATCGTCTTAAGGCTCGTCTTGTGGCCAAGGGGTATACTCAGATATTTGGGCTTGATTACAGTGATACCTTCTCTCCAGTGGCTAAGATAGCATCAGTCCGCCTTTTTCTCTATGGCTGCTGTTCGCCATTGGCCCCTGTATCAGCTGGACATTAAAAATGCATTTTTACACGGTGACCTTGAGGATGAAGTTTATATGGAGCAACCACCTGGGTTTGTTGCTCAGGGGGAGTCTCGTGGCCTTGTATGTCGCTTGCGCCGGTCACTTTATGGTCTAAAGCAGTCTCCTCGAGCCTGGTTTGGTAAGTTTAGCACTGTTATCCAGGACTTTGGCATGACTCGGAGTGAAACTGATCACTCTGTATTCTATCGGCATTCTGATTCACGTCTCTGTATTTATCTAGTGGTCTATGTTGACGACATCGTTATTACCGGCAATGACCAGGATGGTATTACTAAATTGAAGCAACATCTCTTTCAACACTTTCAGACTGAGGATCTGGGCACACTAAAGTATTTTCTGGGTATTGAGGTCGCACAGTCTAGCTCAGGTATTGTGATCTCACAACGGAAGTATGCCTTAGATATTCTTGAGGAGACAGGAATGACAGGTTGTAAACCTGTTGACACTCCAATGGATCCGAATTCTAAACTTCTTCCAGGACAGGGGGAGCCTCTTAACGATCCTGAAAGATATAGGCGGTTAGTTGGTAAACTAAATTATCTTACAGTGACAAGACCTGATATTTCCTTTCCTGTGAGTGTTGTGAGCCAGTTTATGGGTTCGCCATGTGATAGTCATTGGGATGCAGTTGTTCGCATTCTTCGGTATATAAAATCAACTCCAGGTAAAGGTTTATTGTTTGAGGATCGAGGCCATGAGCAGATTGTTGGATACTCCGATGCTGATTGGGCGGGATCGCCTTCTGACAGACGTTCTACTTCTGGATATTGTGTCTTAGTAGGAGGAAATTTGGTATCTTGGAAAAGCAAGAAACAGAATGTGGTTGCTCGGTCTAGTGCAGAAGCAGAATATCGAGCAATGGCTATGGCGACATGTGAGCTTGTTTGGGTCAAACAGTTGCTCAAAGAGCTGAAATTTGGTGATGTTAGTCAGATGGGACTTGTGTGTGATAATCAAGCAGCTCTTCATATTGCGTCAAATCCAGTGTTCCATGAGAGAACTAAGCACATTGAGATTGACTGTCACTTTATCAGAGAAAAGATACTCTGGGGAGATATTGCTACAAAGTTAGTAAAGTCAAATGATCAGCTTGCAGACATTTTCACCAAGTCCCTCACTGGTCCTCGTATTAACTACATATGTAACAAGCTCGGTACATATGATTTATATGCACCAGCTTGAGGGGGAGTGTTAGAAGTCTAACTGTATTAGAAGTCTAGTCTAAACTGTATTAGGAGTAGGCTAGGTTATGTGTATTATATATAGGGCTCATTGTATCATGTTTACATATCAATTATATATTCTTCTCCCGTGCCTTCTCACAGCTAGTATTGAAAAGCAACAAGAGCAACGACAGAAGATGTTTCTAGTTCTTACACTAGCTGGTCTACCTAATGACCTTGATTCCGTACGTCGCCAAATTTTGGCTAGTCCGGCTGTCCCCACAGTTGATGAACTATTCTCTCGATTACTTTGTCTTGCTGCAGCACCAAGTCACCCAGTAAGCTCATCACAGACACTTGACTCATCTGTCCTCGTATCTCAGTCAGTGGACTATCGGGCATCTCATATTATAGAGAGTAGATGAGGAGGAGGTCGTTTTGGAAGATCTAGACCAAAGTGCTCTTATTGTCATAAACCTGGACATACTCGTGACGTGTGCTATTCTTTACATGGCCGCCCACCCAGAAATGCTTATGTTGCTCAGACTGAGACTTCAGGTAACCAGGGATTTTGTTTCTGAAGGGGAGTATAATGAGTTCCTTCAGTATCGAGCAAGTAAGCAGATATCTCTACAAGTACCTTATGTTGCTCAGACTGATACTTCTGTTGCTAGTAATTTTTTTTCTTGTGTTTTCCAGTAAAGTATTCTTGGACAATGGGTTGTGGACTCGGCCGCTTCTGATCAAAGCTCTGGTAATAAATCACTTTTGTCAAATATTGCGTATTCACAGTCTCTTCTTACTGTTACTTTAGCCAATGAGTCTCAAACCAAAGCAAAAAAAGTTGGACAAGCGACTCCCCTACCCTCTATCACTCTAGATTCCGTTTCTATGTCCCTGGCTATCCTTTTAATCTTGCATCTGTTAGTCGTTTGACTCGTGCTCTCTATTGTGGTATATATTTTATTGATGATTCCTTTATTATGCAGGACCGCAGTACGAGGTAATTGATTGGAACACGACTTGAATCAAAAGTCCTTTACTACCTTAACTCACTAAAATCCTCCAAGGCATGTCTAGTTACAGATACTCTGGACCTAATTCACAGACGTTTAGGACATCCAAGCTTCCAAGCTTCAGAAGATGGTGCCTAGTTTGTCTAGTTTATCCACATTAGAGTGTGAGTTATGTCAGCTCGGGAAACATACCCGAACCTCCTTTCCTCGTAGTATTGAGAGTCATGAAGAGTGTTTTTTCTTTAGTTCATTCTGATATATGGGGTCCTAATAGAGTCAGTTCAACCCTGGGGTTCTGTTATTTTGTTAGTTTCATTGATGATCATTCAAGATGTACTTGGATTTTCTTAATGAAAGATCGTTCTAAGTTGTTTTCTATTTTCCAGAAATTATGCTGAAATAAAAAATCAATTTGGTGTTTCTATTCATACTTTTCGTAGTGATAATGCCTTAGAATATTTATCTTCTCAGTTTCAGCAGTTTATGACTTCTCAAGGAATTATTCATCAGACCTCTTGTCCTTATACCCCTCAGCAAAATGGGATTGCAGAGAGAAAGAATATGCACATCATTGAGATTGCTCGCACACTTCTCATTGAGTCTCATGTTCCGCTGCATTTTTGGGGCGATGCAGTTCTCACAACTTGTTATTTAGTTAATCGGATACCTTCCTCTCCCTACAGAATCAGATACCGTATGCAGTATTGTTTCCCCAATCACCCTCATACTCTGTTCCCCCTCGTGTTTTTGGGAGCACTTGTTACGTTCATTGGGAAAGATAAGTTAGCTCCTCGTGCTCTCAAGTGTGTCTTCCTTGGTTATTCTCGTGTTCAGAAGGGACATCTTTGTTACTCACCTAATTTTCGTAGGTATTTTATGTCCTCTGACGTCACATTTTTTGAGTCTAACCCTTTCTTTACCTCTTCTGCCCATTCTGACCACCTTGATATATCTGAGATCTTACCTATACCGACCTTTACGGAGTCTACTATAGCTCATCCTTCACCTTCCGGCACAGAAGTCTTACCCGAGTCTACTATAGCTCCTCCTTTACCTTCCGCTACCATATCTTTCTCATGTAGGAGATGAATAGGTCCATTTATGTAGTTCTACAGTTCTACATTCTTTGCACTTATTATACC
The DNA here is from genome assembly GCA_034376525.1 of Nicotiana benthamiana. Classification (NCBI taxonomy): domain Eukaryota; kingdom Viridiplantae; phylum Streptophyta; class Magnoliopsida; order Solanales; family Solanaceae; genus Nicotiana; species Nicotiana benthamiana. Next base: position 124,866 of record JAXGFW010000026.1, on the reverse strand, counting down.
TACTCAGTTAGATTTAGATATATAGATACTTAGATCTATACTAAGAATTTCAAATTCTTCAAATTCTATTAATAATAAATGTTATCTAATTTCTAATTAGTAATTAGAATTGTCTCGCCCTTGCTTAATTAAAGGCTATTCGCCCGAAGATACGTGTTTGGACTATTCATATCTACTAGAGTGGAATAGCTGTGGTAGTAAGACGTTTTAAAGAGAAAAAGGGGTCCCTATCTTGCTTCTTAATGGCGTCTCTTAGCCGCCATCTTGGGAGAATTGTTCGCGTTGGCCTTTAACAACTTGCTGGTTGATACAACATTTGATGTGCCATTTGTGAAAGGGAAAATTGAGGAGTCTAGCACGGCTCCTCCTAGACTCTCTGTCTGAGGAACGCTGCTTTGACATATCATCGTTGGCCGCACCCAGCATCAGGCCCAGCTGATTCACGTCCTGCACCTGACCCTGCTCCTACTGCGGACTTGTCTCTTCCTAGTACACCGATTGCACTTCGGAAAGGTATACGGACCACCCTTAATCCTTATCCCCATTATGCCGGTCTGAGTTATTATCGTTTGTCATCACCTTATTATGCTTTTCTATCTTCTTTGTCCTCTGTTTCCATCCGTAAGTCTATAGGTGAAGCATTGTCTCATCCTGGACGGCGACAAACTATGATTGGCGAGATGTCTGCTTTATATATGAGTGGTACTTAGGAGCTTGTCCCTCTTCCTTCAAGTAAATATACTATTGGTTGTCGTTGGGTGTATGCGGTCAAGGTTGGTCCGGATGATAAAGTTGATCGTCTTAAGGCTCGTCTTGCTGCCAAGGGATATACTCAGATATTTGGGCTCGATTACAGTGTTACCTTCTCTCCCGTGGATAAAATAGCTTCAGTCCACCTTTTTCTCTCCATGGCTGCTGTTCGCCATTGGCCTCTCTATCAGCTGAACATTAAGAATGCTTTTTGCACGGTGACCTTGAGGATGAAGTTTATATGGAGCAACCACCTGGATTTGTTGCTCAGGGGGAGTCTCGTGGCCTTGTATGTCACTTGCGCCGGTCACTTTATGGTCTAAAGTAGTCTCTTCGAGCCTGGTTTGGTAAGTTCAACACAGTTATCCAGGAATTTGGCATGATTCGGAGTGAAGCTGATCACTCTGTATTCTATCGTCATTCTGCTTCGAGTCTCTGTATTTATCTGGTGGTCTATGTTGACGACATTGTTATTACCGGCAATGACCAGGATGGTATTGCTAAATTGAAGCAACATCTCTTTCAACACTTTCCGACTAAGGATTTGGGTAAACTAAAGTATTTTCTGGGTATTGAGGTCACTCAGTCTAGCTTAGGTATTGTGGTCTCACAACGAAAGTATGCCTTAGATATTCTTGAGGAGACATGAATGACAGGTTGTAGACCTGTTGACACTCTGATGGATCCGAATTCTAAACTTCTGCCAGGACAGGGGGGAGCCGCTTAGCGATCCTGCAAGATATAAACGGTTGGTTAGTAAATTAAATTATCTTATAATGACAAAACCTGACATTTCCTTTTCTGTGAGTGTTGTGAGTCAGTTTATGGGTTCTCCGTGTGATAGTAATTGGGATGCAGTTGTGCGCATTCTTCGGTATATAAAATCAGCTCCAAGCAAAGGTTTATTGTTTGAGGATTGCGGCCATGAGCAGATCGTTGGATACTCAAATGCTGATCGGGCACGATCACCTTCTGATAGACGTTCTACGTCTGGATATTGTGTCTTAGTAGGAGGAAATTTGGTGTCCTGGAAGAGCAAGAAACAAAATGTGGTTGCTCGGTCTAGTGCAGAAGCAGAATATCGAGCCATGGCTATGGTAACATGTGAGCTAATTTGGATCAAACAGTTGCTCAAGGAGTTGAAATTTGGTGAGATTAGTCAGATGGGACTTATGTGTGATAATCAAGCCGCTCTTCATATTGCATCAAGTCCAGTGTTCCATGAGAGAACTAAACACATTGAAATTGACGGTCACTTCGTTAGAGAAAAGATACTCTCGGGAGATATTGCTACAAAGTTTGTGAAGTCGAATGATCAACTTGCAGATATTTTCACCAAGTCCCTCACTGGTCCTCGTATTAACTACATATGTAACAAGCTCGGTACATATGATTTGTATGCACCAGCTTGAGGGGGAGTGTTAGAATAATAGTGTAAATATGAGTGAATAACCCTAATCCAATATGTATTAGGAGTAGGATATGTCATGTGTGTATATGTATGGCTCATTGTAGCATTGTAAATAATGTATCAATAATATTTTTTATCCCGTGCATTCTCACAGAAGTCATGGATAGAAAAAGGCGAATTGATGCTATTTTAGCCACGTGAGAGAAAGTATCACTGTATTCGAGCCGAAATATCTGAGTATATCCTTTGGCAACAACACGAGCCTTAAGTCGATCAACCTGGTCATTCGGACCAACTTTGACTGCATAAACCCAATGACTACCGACAGTAATTATACTTGAAGGAAGAGGAACAAGCTCCCAAGTACCACTCGTATGCAAAGCAGATGTCACGTCAATCATAGTTTATCACTATCCTAGATGAGACATTGCTTCACTTGTAGACTTAGAGATGGAAATAGAGTACAACGAAGATACAAAAGCATAATGGGTGATGACAGACAATGACAAGTTAAACCGCTATAATGAGGATTAGGATTAATTGTGGTCTGTATACCTTTCCAAGGTGCAATCAGTGGACTAGGAGGAGACAAGTCCACAGTAGGAGCAGGGTCAGGTGCAGGACCTGAATCAGCTGGGTGTGGCCGACAGTGATAAGTCAAGAGTGGTTAGGGACCTAGAAGAAGCAACACTAAACATCTTAATAACTGGTATGGGTAAGACTTCTGTGGCTTAGAGCGTAGGAGCAACTATACTCAAAAGTCGGTATAGGTTAGACCTCAGATATATCAATGTGGTCAGAAGAGGTAAAGTAAGCTCTAGACTCAAAAAATGTGACATTAGTTGACATAAGGCACCTACAAAGGTCAGGTGAGAAACAACAATATTCTTTCTGAACACGAGAATAACCAAGGAAGACACGCTTGAGAGCACGGGGAGCTAACTTATCTTTCCCTTGGGCTAAGTTATGAACAAAATATGTGCTCCCAAAATACGAGGGGGAGGAGAGTATAAAGGTGACTGGGAAACAATATAATGTAGAATCTGATTTTGGATGGAAGATAAAGGCATCCGATTAATCAAATAACAAGTTGTAAGAACTGAATAGCCCAAACAACGCAACAGAACATGAGATTCAACGTAAAGTGTCCAAGCAGTTTCAATGAGATATATATTCTTTCTCTATTATGTTGAGGGATATAAGGAAAAAATGTTTGATGAATAATTCCTTGAGAAGTCATAAACTGTTGAAACTGAGAGGATAAATATATTTTAAGGCATTATCACTGCGAAAAGTGCGAATAGAAATACCAAATTGATTTTTTAATTTCAACACAATAACTATGGAATATAGAAAACAACTTAGAACAGTCTTTCATTAAAAAAAGCGAAATACATCTTGAATAATCATCAATACAACAACAACAACAACCCAGTATAATCCCACTTAGTGGGGTCTGGGGAGGGTAGTATGTACGCAGACCTTACCCTTACCCTTGGGTAGAGAGGCTGTTTCCAAATAGACCCCTGACATCCTTCCCTCCAAGAACTTCTCACCTTGCTCTTGGGGAGACTCGAACTCACAACCTCTCGGTTGGAAGTGGGGGTTGCTTACCATCATAGCAACCCCTCTTGTCTCAATAATCATCAATGAAATTAACATAATAAAGTGCTAAGGTTGAACTGACTCTACGAGGACTGCATATATCTGAATGTACTAAAGAGAAAACAGACTCTGCATGATTCTTAACACTACGCGGTAAGGTGGTTCGGGTGTGTTTCCCAAGCTGACTCGACTCACAATCAAATGTAGACGAACTAGGCAATCTAGGCACCATCTTCTGAAGCTTGGATAAACTCGGATATCCTAAACATCTATGAATTAGGACTAGCAGATCTGTAACGGGAGATTCTTGGAGGGATTACGTGACTTAAGGTAGTAAAGGCCTTGTGTTTCACGCCCTATACCAATCGTCTCCCATATATGGGATTAGCTTGTCCAACTCCTTTTGCTTTAGTTTGTAACTCATTGGCTAAAGTAATTGTGGGAAAAGACGGTGAATGTGTAATATTCGACAAAAGTTATTTATTACCAGATATATGATCACAAGAGCCCGAGTCTGTGACCTACAGTCCAAGAGTACTAAACTGAGAAACACAAGTAAAAGAATTACTAGCAACGGAAGTATTGGTCTGAGCACCGAGACTACTTGTGGAGATGTCTACCTAGTTGCTCGATATTAAAGGAACTCATTATATTTTCCTTCAGGTAAAGAAAATCCCCGGTTAGCTGGTTAGCTGTAGTTTCGGTCGAAGCAGCTTGAGCATTTCTGGTGGTCAACCATGCGAAGAATAACACAGTTCACGAGTGTCCAAGTTTATTGCAATAAAAACACTTGGGTCGAGATCTTTCAAAACGACCTCCTTATTGTCTATTTTCCATAGTTTGAGATGCCCGATTTTTCACTGTTTCTGATGTGAGAACATATGAGTCATGTGTCTGTGTGATGAGTGTGATGAGATCACTGGATGACTGGATGCTGCAGCAAGGCGAAGTAATAAAATAATTCATCAACTGTAGGGATAGTCGGACTAGCTAAAATCTGGTCACATACCGAGGTCTAGCAAGTGTAAGAACTAGAAACTTCTTCTGTCGTTACTCTTGTTGCTTTTTAATACTAGCCGAAACTGGCATCAATTTCTCAATTTCCTCCATGACTACCTGTACTTGTCCCAAGTAAGTAGACATATCAAATTCCTTTTTCAAGTTTGTCATTCGCGATATCACATCATAGAAACAAGATATATTATTAGTGTATAAAGTGCGAGTCTTTTCCCAAACTGTATGAAATGTCTGGAATGGACGAAACAAAGCCATCAACTCGGAAGCAATAGATCTGTCACGCTCCATCCTCGGGAAGCGCGACCGGCGCTCAACCGAGTGAACCTGGTCGAGCAAGCCTATTAGACCTTACTTACCCGACTCATTCATGATTCATAAAGCGAACACGTTACCATTAGTTAAACGAGAGATTGTGCATATAAACATCGCTATTTCATTTTACATCATATTCATTATGCCATAGTTAAGTTCCCAAAATTACATTCAGTTTACAATTTAGTGGAATAATAGTTTAAACTACAACACAGTCCAGTGACCCATCCAACACCCATACACAACCCACACGAACGTCTACGGAGCCTTTAAAGATACAAAAGACAGTCATGATAATGCCAGCAACAAGGTCCCGGCTATACCTCAAAACATGGTAACTTATGACAAAAGATGTATTACATGACCCCCGGTGGAAAGGGGGCTCACCAAGATTGCTGAGAGGAGCATGCGCCGCTATCTGTGATCGACACTGTCTGCTGTGGAACTACCTAGATCCATTCAAAGATGTAGTACCCCCGACAAAAGGGACTTTAGTACTATCGAAAATAGTACTAGTATGCATAACATAAACACCGTCACACAGGCAGATAACTTAAACACAAAATCAGTGAAAAACTGTCGGTAACACCACAACATCAAATAAGGGATCACATAAGTGGTCAAGTAAGATTTTTATAGATTTAACTTGGGCCAGTATTAGCATTGCTACCTCATTATTCACAATACCACCGTACTTTTATACGAAGTCCGATCACGACCCAATCGGCTAGGTCATCTCTTTGGAGATATTTTTCCGCAATCTCAATTCCCGTTTCATGTCTAGTTCAATTTCCAACGCAGTACCACTATGTGTGCGGCATGACGTCCGATCACGGTCCGATCGGCTAGGCCGTCTCACTCAAGATATTTCCATTTTCCATCAACCATCTCATTCCATATTTCCCTCACATATTTCAGTTTCTATGGCACTAGTGGCCACAATTGTTATATCACACTTGGCACTTGGCCGATCATAATTCGAGTTCTTTCCCATATTTCACATTATTATCAATTTCGTCAACAAGCCTTTGAATTCAAGATATTAAGTACACACATAGAGAGAAGAATTTATGAATCATGGACATATAGAGTCTTTCACATACTTTTGTAATTTAACACATACTCCATATCTTTAACACATCCTCAAGTTACAAGTTAGCATAATGGGAGCATTCAAATACATTTTTGCACATGGATTCTTACAACACAAACACTATGGAATCTCATCTTCTACCTCAATCAAGGTTGGGACTTACATCAATTGTATGGATACCACGGGGGTTCAATTTGTAAGAGGAGGGGGTTTTAGCCATACATACCTCAATAGAGCTTTTCTTTACGTTCTACCATAAATTCTGGGACCCTTAGTACCTTCAATCTATTTTAGAAATGTCACTAGTTGATTCAAAAGTTAGAAGGATGATCGATACTTTAGCCTATTTGTGCGCATTGTCAAGCACCGGGTGTGCATTATGTTTTTAAGGCCTTTTGTGAAAGGTTCAACCAACCATACCCCTTCCTTTAACATTTTTAGCTCACATTCGTCCTAGGTTCCTTCACTACCCATGCATGCAAACAAATAAACCCCAAGCCTATGAACTATTTTGCTAATTACACATTTTAGAAGAATTTCGAAATTATGAAAACTTGGGGAACTTCACTTGTTGATTCTTCAAAGTTTAAACAAGAACTTGTGGAGCAATTTTGATTAAGGAAACTTCCTCCCTCTTAGACCCTCTTTCTCACTCTAGAAGTACCAGGAAATAGGCTTAAAATGAGCCATTGCATAAGTTATAACGACATGGAGTCAGGTTTAAAATTTAGAAATCTGGAGCCCCGACTCGTATCTGCGGGCGCATAATGGTTATGCGGCCCGCAAAGTGACCGCAAAAATAGCCATCAGGGGCTTGAGTTATACGCCCAGGTCTGCGACCAGTGTGCGTCCGGATACCTATTCTGCGGTCGCACGATGCACCGCATAACCTCCCCTCGCAAAAGCCCAAGAACGATTGTGCGATTGCATAATTGGCCTCAAAATTGGCCAAGTTTTCTACCTAACTATGTGGCCAATATGCGGTCTGCAGAGTGATTATGCGTCCGCATTGTGAGAAGGCACGGGAGAAGAATATATAATTGATATGTAAACATGATACAATGAGCCCTATATATAATACACATAACCTAGCCTACTCCTAATACAGTTTAGACTAGACTTCTAATACAGTTAGACTTCTAACACTCCCCCTCAAGCTGGTGCATATAAATCATATGTACCGAGCTTGTTACATATGTAGTTAATACGAGGACCAGTGAGGGACTTGGTGAAAATGTCTGCAAGCTGATCATTTGACTTTACAAACTTTGTAGCAATATCTCCCGAGAGTATCTTTTCTCTGATAAAGTGACAGTCAATCTCAATGTGCTTAGTTCTCTCATGGAACACTGGATTTGACGCAATATGAAGAGCTGCTTGATTATCACACACAAGTCCCATCTGACTAACATCACCAAATTTCAGCTCTTTGAGCAACTGTTTGACCCAAACAAGCTCACATGTCGCCATAGCCATTGCTCGATATTCTGCTTCTGCACTAGACCGAGCAACCACATTCTGTATCTTGCTTTTCCAAGATACCAAATTTCCTCCTACTAAGACACAATATCCAGAAGTAGAACGTCTGTCAGAAGGCGATCCTGCCCAATCAGCATCGGAGTATCCAACAATCTGCTCATGGCCTCGATCCTCAAACAATAAACCTTTACCTGGAGTTGATTTTATATACCGAAGAATGCGAACAACTGCATCCCAATGACTATCACATGGCGAACCCATAAACTGGCTCACAACACTCACAGGAAAGGAAATGTCAGGTCTTGTCACTGTAAGATAATTTAGTTTACCAACTAACCGCCTATATCTTTCAGGATCGTTAAGAGGCTCCCCCTGTCCTGGAAGAAGTTTAGAATTCGGATCCATTGGAGTGTCGACAGGTTTACAACCTGTCATTCCTGTCTCCTCAAGAATATCTAAGGCATACTTCCGTTGTGAGATCACAATACCTGAGCTAGACTGTGCGACCTCAATACCCAGAAAATACTTTAGTGTGCCCAGATCCTTAGTCTGAAAGTGTTGAAAGAGATGTTGCTTCAATTTAGTAATACCATCCTGGTCATTGCCGGTAATAACGATGTCGTCAACATAGACCACTAGATAAATACAGAGACGTGAATCAGAATGCCGATAGAATACAGAGTGATCAGCTTCACTCCGAGTCATGCCAAAGTCCTGGATAACAGTGCTAAACTTACCAAACCAGGCTCGAGGAGACTGCTTTAGACCATAAAGTGACCGGCGCAAGCGACATACAAGGCCACGAGACTCCCCCTGAGCAACAAACCCAGGTGGTTGCTCCATATAAACTTCATCCTCAAGGTCACCGTGTAAAAATGCATTTTTAATGTCCAGCTGATACAGGGGCCAATGGCGAACAGCAGCCATAGAGAAAAAGGCGGACTGATGCTATCTTAGCCACTGGAGAGAAGGTATCACTGTAATCAAGCCCAAATATCTGAGTATACCCCTTGGCCACAAGACGAGCCTTAAGACGATCAACCTTACCATCTGGACCAACCTTGTCTGCATACACCCAACGACAACCAACAGTAGATTTATCCGAAGGAAGAGGGACGAGCTCCCAAGTACCACTCGCATGTAAAGCAGACATCTCGTCAGTCATAGCCTGTCGCCACCCTGGATGAGACAATGCTTCACCTGTAGACTTAGGGAGCGCAACAGAGGACAAAGAAGATAGAAAAGCATAATAGGGTGATGACAAACGATGATAACTTAAACCAATATAATGGGGATTAGGATTAAGGGTGGTCCGTATACCTTTCCGAAGTGCAATCGGAAGAGACAAGTCCGCAGTAGGAGCAGGGTCAGGTGCAGGAAGTGAATCAGCCGGGCCGGATGCTGGGCGAGGACGACGATGATATGTCAAGAGTGGAGTGTCTTGTGCATGGAGTCTAGGAGGAGCCACAGTAGGTGGTCCAACGTTTGGAATGGGTAAGACTTCTGTAGCGGAAGTGAAGGAGGAGATATAGACTCCCTAAAGGCCGGTATAGGTAAAACTTCAGATATAGCCAGATGGTCAGAATGGTGAGAAGAGATAAAGAAAGGCTTAGACTCAAAAAATGTGACATCGGCTGATATAAGGTACCTACGAATATCAGGTGAATAACAACGATAGCCCTTCTGAACACGAGAATAACCAAGGAAGACACACTTGAGAGCACGAGGAGCTAACTTATCTTTCCCAGGAGCTAAGTTATGAACTAAACAAGTGCTCCCAAACACACGAGGGGGGACAGAGTATAAGGGTGACTGAGGAAACAATACCTCATGCGGAATCTGATTTTGGATGGGAGATGAAGGCATCCGATTAACCAAATAACAAGATGTGAGAACTGCATCGCCCCAAAAACGCAACGGAACATGAGATGCAATGAGAAGTGTGCGAGCAGTCTCAATAATGTGCCTATTATTTCTTTCTGCAACCCCATTTTGCTGAGGGGTATAAGGACAAGAGGTCTGATGAATAATTCCATGAGAGGACATAAATTGCTGAAATTGAGAGGACAAATATTCTAAGGCATTATCACTGCGAAGGGTGCGAATAGAAACACCAAATTGATTTTTAATTTCAGCACAAAAATTTTGGAATATAGAAAACAACTCAGAACGATCTTTCATTAAGAAAATCCAAGTACATCTTGAATGATCATCAATGAAACTAACAAAATAACGAAATCCTAAGGTTGAACATACTCTACTAGGACCCCATATATCCGAATGAACTAAAGAAAAAACAGACTCTGCACAACTCTCAATACTACGAGGAAAGGAGGCGCGGGTATGTTTCCCGAGCTGACATGACTCACACTCTAATGTGGATAAGCTGGACAAACGAGGCACCATCTTCTGAAGTTTGGACAAGCTAGGATGTCCTAAACGACTGTGAAGTAGGTCTGGAGGATCTGCAGCTAGACAGGCCTTAGAGGATGTTAGGGAGTTAAGGTAGTAGAGTCCGTCTGATTCAAGTCCTGTTCCAATCGTCTGTGCCGCACTGCGGTCCTGCATAATAAAAGAGTCATCAATAAAGTATATTCCACAATGGAGGGCACGAGTCAAACGACTCACAGATGCAAGATTAAAAGGACAGCCAGGGACATAAAGGACGGAATCTAGAGTGACAGAGGGTAGAGGAGTTGCTTGTCCAACTCCTTTTGCTTTAGTTTGAGACCCATTAGCTAAAGTAACGTTGGGAAGAAACTGTGAATACGTAATATCTGACAAAAGGGATTTATTACCAGAGATATGATCAGAAGCAGCTGAGTCCACCACCCATTGTTCAAGAGGACTAGACTGGGAAACACAAGCAAAAGAATTACCAGCAACAGAAGTATCAGGCTGAGCAACAGTGGCTACTTGTGGAGACGTCTGCTTACTTGCTCGATATTTAAGGAACTCATTATACTCCCTTTCAGATATAGAAAATCCCTGGTTACCTGTAGGCTCGGTCTGAGCAACATAAGCATTTTTTGTTGGTCGACCATGTAAAGAATGGCACACATCACGAGTGTGACCAAGTTTATAACAATAAGAACACTTGGGTCTAGATCTTCCAAAACGACCTCCTCCTCGTCTATACTCCATAGTATGAGAAGCCCGATTGTCCACGGATTGGGAGACGAGGATAGATGAATCAAGTGTCTGTGATGAGCTCACTGGGTGACTTGGTGCTGCAGCAAGGCGAAGTAAGCGAGAAAATAATTCATCAACTGTGGGGACAGTCAGACTAGCCAAAATCTGATCGCGTACTGAGTAAGATCATTAGGAAGCCCAGCAAGAGTAAGAACTAGAAACAGCTTTTGTCGGTTCTCTTGCTGCTTTGCAACGCTAGCAGAAACTGGCATCAACGTCTTAAATTCCTCCATAACTGCCTGCACTTGACCCAAGTAAGTAGACATATCCAATTCCTGTTTCTTTAAATTTGTCATCCGCGATATCACATCATAGAAACGAGATATGTCATTAGTGTATAAAGTACGAGCCTTTTCCCAAACCAAATAACATTTTTGGAATGGACGAAACAAGGGCATCAACTTGGAATCAATAGATCGCCACAAAATACTGCATAACTGAGCATCAATCTTCTCCCAATGTGCTTTGGCTTTTGCATCTCCGTCACTAGACTCTTTGGTTAGATGATCCTAAACACCTTGGCCTTTACACCACAACTCGACAGACGATGCCCAAGCTAGGTAGTTTGAACCTCCCATTAAAGGTTCTGAGGTAATCATAATACCGGAACTGCCAGAACCCTGGTTTTTAGGCCCGAAAACATCTAGTCCCAAAGACATCGTTGGATTATCAACTGAAAACTCGCTGAAACTGAACAGAGGACTGAAAATTGGTGCTGCCGGAAAACAGGAACACTGTAGCTGCCGGAAAAGCACTGTAACTGCCGGAAAAGCACTGTAGCTGCCGGAAAAATTCAAAGTTGTCGGAATTGAAAAGTAAAAATATGGATAGGCTCGGAATTCAAGTAGGAGCAAACTATCCTGAAGAAATATTGGCCGGAAAGTACTGTAGCTGCCGGAAAAATCATTGTAGGTCGCCGGAAAAAATCAAAGTTGTCGGAATCGAACAAAAAGTGGATGGGTAGGGTCGGAATTGTATTCCGAGCAATCTGTTCTGAAGGAGCGAAGCCAAAAAATGGCCGGAAACAGCCCCACGCGCCGGCGCGTGGTCTGATGCGCCGACAGCTGTGGTGGCGCGTGGGAGCGCGTGACGGGGATTCTGCCGAAGAAATTTCTGGGGTTTGGTCGGAATTGTGAGCCGAACCTCGCGGTGGTCTCGGGTTTTGCACAACACCACCAGAAAAGGTAGTTTAGGTATACTAACAGATTGTTTAGTCGCCGGGAAATTGCACGGCGACGAGGTCTTCTTCCCGGAAGTAGCTGGAATGATGCACAGCTATACTATTCTCACCAAAGCTCTGATACCATGTGAGAAGGCACGGGAGAAGAATATATATTGATATGTAAACATGATACAATGAGCCCTATATATAATACACATAACCTAGCCTACTCCTAATACAGTTTAGACTAGACTTCTAATACAGTTAGACTTCTAACAGCCATCAAAGTATCTTCGATTTTTTTTCTGTCCAAGAACACCAAATATACATGCTGGAGATATCGGTAAGATCTTCTTGATGGTTCTGTCAACTTTCCAATAGCTCCAACTTTCAACTGCTCCTTTATCTCTTGAGGGATTGTCCAAATAAATGCCAAAAACTGAAAGGAACATATGCCGCAGATGAGCAGCCACTTTACAATGTAGGAATAAATTGTTCTATTGATTCTGAACTATCCACGCACACCTATCCTCTCTTCACCACCTGAAAATTCCTTATACACAGGTTGTCTTGGGTCAAAATAGCACATTTGTGGGTTGTCTATGGGGAGCACATGACCTTTATAGGGACTTTTGTCTTTCTTATAAGCTTCCATGGCCAAAGCTCAATTATTTATTAAGTGCACACAGTTTGTTGTATCATGCCCTCACTGAATAAGAGCCACCGCTAAGGCCTCTCAGAAATAAATTATTTTACCTATCAAAAAAAATGAGCTACCAATGAGGTTGCCCCACCTTAGGTCGTCTTAGGTTTGTGTGCTCAATTGGAAGCTTTACAGAACTTTGAGAAGATCAAAGAGTTCACCAAGTTCGTGTTTCTGCATGTTTCTCCTTAAGTGCAGATCCCTATATGTTCCTTGATCTATATTGAGCTATTTGGGAGTAAGGTCAACTACTATCTGATAAAGGTAAGGATCAAAGTCTTTTAGGGGCTGATTGTGAAGTCACTTGTCCTTCCAAAATTTAACTAGGGTGCCATTTCCAACCCTCAAGGACACATCATGAAAAAATCATCTTTCAAACGGTAGATATGCTTCCAGGGACCAACTCCATGTGGGGATCTGTTCTCTTTGGTACACCAATGGTCTTTCTTCATGTATTTAGCATTCATTATTTCCTTCCATAAACGTGTTCCTTCCTAACCATATCTCCACCACCACTTCATGAACAAACTCTTATTGTGTTTGGACAAGTCTCTAACATCCAATCACACCTAGCTTCTTAGAAAGAAGTACCCTTAACAACTTCACTGGGAGAAATTTATGGTTTGCATTATTTCCTTTCTATAGACAACATCTTCTAATTTTGTCCAGTTGCCTTTGGACCTTGCTTGGCATAGGGAAGGGATGGTGACATGATTTATGTAGGTAAACTATCCAGGTAAGAATATACCAATTGTCTATGTATCCAGGACACTATTGATTAATGCCAGTTTTCAACTCATTGAGAGGTAGTGCATTTTCCATGTTGTCAATCTTTTCTCCACCTTCTCAATAACTCCATTCTAAACTTTAGATGCTTTGCACTTGGCTTCCAGCGGAAGGCATGGAAAAGAGCCAATTTTACCGACTACGATTTCAGCCATTTGTTCCAAGTTAGGCACTAGCCATTTGTTCCAAGTTAGGCACTATATTCACAGTATATATCATGCCCTTCTGCATATTAATGTGCAGTCCTGAGATGACTTCAAAAATTAGTGGTGTTAGATTCAGATATTACATCTATAATTTTTCTACCCCACAGAAGATTAAAGACTCATCTACGTAGAGTAAATAAGACACTAATTGAGTTCACAGTGTTACCGCCCACCTTGAATCTTTTAATGCATTTTGTCTGCTTTGTTTGTCTAACATTTGCTCAAACCTTCCATGGCAAGGATAAAAAAAGGGGGAAAGGGGATCTCCTCATCTGATTCCTTTCTGTGGCGAAAAAAATCCAATTGAAGTTATGTTCACTAGGATTGTGACAGTAATGAGGTTGAATTTAGTCTATCTGACCCATCTATCACCAAACCCTCTTCCCTCAGTAATGACAGTAGGTAGGACCAACTTATTTGATCAAAGGCTTTCTCTATATTCAGCTTGCAAAGGGTGCCAGAAAGACCACTACTGAATCTCCCATTTAGTATCTCATTTGCTATAACTATTGCACCTTTAATCCATCTATTCTTCAAAAAAGCAGTTTGCTCTTCTCAAACTAGTTTCCCAATTACTATTTTAATCCACTCAACTAGAAGTTTGGCAATTATCATGTCGACACTTGCGATGAGACTTATGGGCCTGCCTGAAACTTCTGAGTTCTATAGCTCCTTTCCTTTTGGGAACTAGAGCAATAAAGGAGGCATTGATGTTTGATTTGACCATATAGTGTTGAAGGAAAGGATTTAGAGCTCCCATAATGTTTGGTTTAATGAATTCACATGTTCTTTGGAAGAAAGCAGTTATATATCCGTCAGGCCATGTCTTTTATCTAGTGCACAAGATTTGATTGTTGCCAGCACCTCTTCCCCTCAAATGCTCTCTCTAACCATGCTTTCTCAGTTAGTGTTATGTTAGCCAAATTTTCAAGTTAGCATCAGGCCTCATTCTCATTGTAAGACCTTGATAGAACCTTAATATTTCTGTCTTGGTGGCATCTTTGTCTTCACTGATCTCTTCACCTATGTTTAATTTATCTATACAGTTGTTCCTTCTGTAAAAATTGGCCATTTTCTGAAAGTACTTTGTGTCTTGTCACCTTCTTTGAGCTAGAGGCACCTGAACTTTTGCCTCAATGCCATCTGTTGTAATTCAAATATCAATTGCATTGGTTACTCCTTTTCTGCTTTAGTCAAAGATCTACTCTCAGTTGCTTGTTTCAGTAATGCAAGATCCTCAAGTAACTTATGTTTTTGTGCTTCCAATTACCGCTGTTCTCTCTATTCTAAACAGTGATGTCCTTTTTCAAACTTCTCAGTTTTTGTATTAAAGTGAAGTCTAGATTGTCCCCAATTGTGTAGCACTGCCACCCCCTTTGAAAAGGTTTGATTGTTTGAAATTGTCATTCCACTCAGGGAATATTAGGAATCTCTCTATACTTACAAGGTAGGGAGGAGTAAAGTCTGCGTATACACTACCCTCCTCAGACCCCACAATGTGGGATATTATTGGGTATGTTGTTGTTGTTGTTATATTCTTGAAGTTTGCATGGAGTCTTGTGTAACGAGCTCCTTGAAGAGGAAGATCAATGATGCCCAGGTCTTGAATAGTGTCAAAGAATGATTTCATTTCCGTGAACCCTAAGTAATATAAATCTTGCAACAATCTCAATAAACCTGATATAATCACACATCATGACCTTGCAATGTACGAAAAATTATAGACTAACCCAAGTTTGTCACGGAATGCTAACCATAGAATTCAAAGACAATAATTAAAATGCACCAAACAGCACTATGACCGACATCAACAATCTGCGAGTTTGAGATAATGGCAACCACATTATCTCCCTGCCAAAAATAAAAGGAAGAAGAACAAGGAAAATTTGGCAACTTAACCGAGATGCTCAAAATCAAGATGCAATTGTTTCATAACCATTACCTTCCCTCTCTGCTATCAGAAGAATCACATGACCATCAATGAATATACAGAAAAGGAGATACTATGGAGTGTACTTGGTATCCGCCCCATTACAACTTTACAAACAATAAGTTGTGCCCCTTTTGAAGTGTTTCCCTACCCCGTCCAGCTAAGATTTCGCCCCGCTTGCTGTCCAATGGGGAAACACCAACCTTAATGCATATAAATGAGGAGAAGGATTCATTCGCAAAATAGAAAGTAAAGGGGGAGTAGAAGAATCTATTGGCCTCTGACCTTTCGTTTGAGAATCTGAGCGGCAAAAAATTCGACTTCAAAGTCAGAAACAAATTGTTGATGATAATTGGATGTCAGGATGGACGTGGCGACTTCCCAAGCAGCATCGGTCTGCTGAAACTGTACTAGCCATTGATTAGCAGCAACACGGTTGCACGATTGGCTATCGTGATTTAGCACGTGAACAGCTTGCGCGACCTTCATTTGCAGCTCCATTTGTCTTCGTCTCCAACTCTAAGAAAGCAACGGACACGACTCAATCATCAAAAACCAACGGCGACAGAACGATACCGAACTAACAGGGTCACAAGTCTCCGAAGCCCAAAACCCATTTCAAGTATTGCGCTGTGGCAACTCCAACATGTTATTTATTTTAAATAAACATTATTTTAAAATATTATATTATACTTTTTTAGTGTTTATAATAAAATATTTATTTTTGTAACCTTGTCCTCTTAAGCCATTGTATAAGTTATTGTTATGAAATAATATAAAGACAAGAACAATAATACAAGAACAAGAGCAATAGAGAGAATAGAGAGAATAGAGAGAGAGGAATATTCTCATTGATACTTAGAGATTGTTAGGGGTGGTTTACAATGGTAGAAGACCCCTTTATTTATAGGGAGGGGGATGATTTAGCTACCAAGAATAGAACTCTAGAATCTCTCTAATTATAGACATTCACCTTAAATAGGAGATTTCATAACACTCCCCCTTGAATGTCTATTCAACAATGTGCCTCGTTAAAACCTTAAAACCAAAACCCATTGGGAAAAATTAAAGAAAGGAAAAAGAGTACACATGTTTGAATATGCGCCTATTGGTTGCCTCGTTAAAAACCTTGCAAGGAAAACCCAGTGGGAAAAAACCTTGTAAGGGAAAAAGAGTGCAACGCGCATTAACTCCCCCTAATAAGAACATCAATTTATATCCTTGAGCATTTGCATTCCAATCTTGTGCATCATCTTCAAAACGATCTTTGGTAGAGATTTGATAAATAAATCAACCATATTGACTTGAACAAATATTCCGCACCTTAAAATCATCATTCTTGATAGATATGAACATCTTCATATAATGTCGTGGAATAACTCTTCAATATCTCCATAGATGCATTCTCAATGCCATCATGCTTATAGTTATAGCAAGATACATATGTACACAAATTGTACTAAGGATGTGGTACTTCAGGACCAAGAATTGCATATGCTTCAAGCAACTTAAATCTTTCAAGTTAAGTCATATAAGCCATATAATAGACTTTAGATGCATATCAAGTTTTCCATATCATGCTAGACAAATAAGATATCGAAAACTGATTATACATACCTTTGACTTTATACTTTCAAGCATTTGAACTATAGGTTCAAAACTACATGTCTTTCATATGGAATCAATTCTTCTTGAATTGTATCTCTTCCATTTAGTTACTTTCTTTGGGTCAGCAAATGCGTATAGCATGCTTTGCAATATGTTGCAATTGAATTATCCCTTTTATGAACTTCAGGTTCATATCATGATATTCGGGGATATACATATACAAATGATAATTCATCCCATGTAACCTTTTCTCAAGTGTTTATCATGTCTCCCCCTCATGTTAGAAAAGCTAACTTCTTTCCTCAACTTTGGGAAATCATCTTTGTGCATTATCATGTCAATATACACGGTACATTAATAATAAGATGAAATTATTTGGTTCCTGACCCTGAACCACTTGTGAGGGGAGAATATAATATACTCCCGTATACAACGTATATCAAACTGATATATATAACTTTGTTCTCATAAGAAACAGTTTAGCTATTAAGTGGAAGCACTCAATAATTATCTTGCTAAACCAACTTTGATATAAACCAACTTATCAAGATGAACTATCTTGTGTAGAAAATCTGAAAATTATGCTCGAAGTTAGATTACTGAGCAATTTACCTCGCAAGCACCGGCCAGGCTGCGGGTTAATAACAATTGCGCATGTAACCATATCATAGATGCATCATATGTGGTATACATGGCAGGTGAATGGGCCCATATTCACCTTTGATATTTCCAGAATTTATGGGCTTCAACCCGAACTCTTTAGTTGGTCAGTTCATTAATGAGAACAAGTGATACAAGAGAATTCGTAAAGAACTTTCTAGTTCTTTGATATTCACCTGTGTGAATTTGCACATCATACTTAAAATGAGATGGCTAATACGAATGCTAACTGAACAAATTGTCAATATTGGTAAACTTCAAATTTGCACCATGACATGTGCACTTATCAATAAACTTCAGGTTTATTATGACATGGGTTTTTATACCAATAGATATCCACTTTATTGTGGCATTCTTTCTTTTGTGTAGTACAAACTGGAGAACGAAGCGGGTAGCTTTTCATATGCAAATTACCCCGCTACAAGTTGTAGTAATAGGAGATATCAAAGCCTTCCTTTATTTATAGTCTCAATATAATCAATCGCTTTCGCGTGTACTTTGGAAACTGAATAAGTTTCTTTGAGACTTACTACAGCACAATACTCAATTGTGTTTCTCCAACATAGTAATAATTGGCTCTTCTAGAGCTCTCAATTAATTTTGTACTACCACAGATTCATCAACATCCATGTGGTGAATATCTTTCTTAAAGAGAAAGTTATACCATTATGGTCATGTCAAACTTATATGCAAGATATGTTTATTGCATTATCGTTGTCCTTTAATAGTCATATTTCCAAAATACTTTAGCGTACAATAGGTACGTGACCAACGATCATTCATGCCATATATCATCTCAAACCTCCTTCTAGGGGTGAGTGTGGTATCATCTCAAACCTCCTTCTAGGGGTGAGTGTGGTATATTTAATACCAATTTCATGTTCATATTCTTCCAATAATGAATATGTATTCGTGAATCAGATGTTGTCACATTCACTTCGGGGATATGTGATTTTGTTATCCTTTTCAAATCTATAAATGCGTCAGGCATTTGATTTGCTATTCTTTGCAAATGGATAATCTTTTGTGCCTCTTTCACAAATAGAGGTATGTGGATCAAGATGAGATAATGATGCATTTTTCCACAAAATTTCCCGTTTGGTTTCACCAACTTCTCCCCCTAATTTTGGGAGAAGTGTCTCATCAAATTGACAGTCTGCAAATCGTGCAGTGAACAAATCTCCTGTCAATGTTTCGAGGTAGCGAATAATGGAGGGCGATTCAACCTCAACATATATTCCTAACCTTTTTTGCAGACCCATTTTGGTGCGGGATGGCGGTGCTACAGGCACATATACTGCGCATCTAAAGATTCTTAAATAGGATATATTGGGTCCATGACCCAAAACCAATTGCAACGAGGAATATTTGTGTCAATTCGTCAGTCAGAGACGAACTAGCATTGCTGTATGCAAAATGGCATGTCCCCAAATCGAAGTGGGCAGCCGACGAACTAGTATTGCTGCATGCAAAATGGCGTGAACCCAAACCGAAATGGGCAGCCTCGTTTTCATGAAGAATTCAAGATTATTCTCATCTATTGTCTCAATATGATATCCATTTTGAATGATATCTTTAAAACTCAACAAGTTCCTTTTAGACTTGGAGGAGAACATTGCGATTGATATCATTAAAACTCAACAAGTTCTTTTTAGACTGGAGGAGAATATTGCATTCTCTAAGATAAACGTCGTGCCTTTGGGCAGAGTTACAGTTGCTCTTCCGGAGCCTTCAATCAATTTACTTCCCATGGTTTGACATATAAAAGAAAATATACGAACATGAGAATAAACAACTTCAATCCGTTTGTGTCACATTTAAATAATATTTTCAAAATCTGCTGCGGTCAGTTGACAAACTAAATCAGATAGTCGGTTATATGGATTACTATGCAGCTTGAAAATTTCAGTTTAAGCATTTTCATAAAACAATCGATTGTTAAACACACACAATCGATTGTTGAACATTGACAATCGATTGTTAAACACACACAATCGATTATTTGCTATTTTTGAAAAACTTCAGATCACACTGTCTTAAGACAATCGATTGTTAGACATAGACAATCGATTGTTGGTTATTTTTGAAAAATTCCAGACCTCGCTGTATAAAGACAATCGATTGTTAGACATAGACAATCGATTGTTGGTTATTTTTGAAAAATTCCAGATCACACTGTTTTAAAGACAATCGATTGTTAAACATAGACAATCGATTGTTGACTGTTTTTGAAAAATTCCAGATCACTGTTTTAAAGACAATCAATTGTTAAACATAGACAATCGATTGTTGATTGTTTTTGAAAATTTCCAGATCATACTGTTTTAAAGACAATCGATTGTTGATCATTGACAATCGATTGTTTTGCAGTTTTTATGCGAAATATGAGATAACCGACTAGTTTTTCAGGTTAGTCGATTACCTCTACTGGAAAGTAAAAATATTATTGATATTTGAGCATATTGATACATTCCAAAGAACTAATACTAACATTATATCATGAACTAACTAATACGAGCTAATACTAATGGCTATTAGTTTATTCATTCACTAATACAAACAAGTAAAATAAAATCAAACAGCTCCATCTTCTTTCATCACGGATCCATCACCGATTAGGTGGTCTATCTTCCCCTCGGGTTGCTCAAAGAAGTCTGCCACATCCAAGTGGGTGATGTCAAAGTTGTCGTTAGAGATAAAATTCGTTTCAGGGCGTTTACTCTTTCGAGATGCTTGATAAAGGTCAACCAAATGTCATGGTATACGGCAAGCCTTTGACCAGTGCCCGTTTCCATCGCAACGATAATATATAGTTTATAAACTATTTGCTTTTGGTTTCTTATCGTATCGTGCTTGTGGCAGAGTGACCAACTTCAGGTTGTCATATCTCTTCTTTAAGCCATTCCACAAGATGGGTGGATCTTTGACTGTGATATATTCAATTTTCAAACCTTCATCAAGGTGATGGCGCAAGAAAATCAAGGCCTTAGCATAGTTTCAAACCTTCATCAAGGTGATGGCGCAAGAAAATCAAAGCCTTAGCATAGTTTTGGGTGGATGCATTATTTCTGTCTTTAATGGCGTCTCCAAGACCCATAGCATCTAAGTGGATTTCAGCATCCAACACCCATGTCATATAGTTCTTGCCCGAAATTTCAAGGGCAACGAACTTTCTTTTCATAATGTCAGACATAAAACAAATTTACATCAAGAGCGTGTTCATACTTACGGGCTCTATTACAATTATCACATTCACTTCAGGGAATGGATCATAATCATGTGCTTTACACAATCTCATGTCAAATATTACTTTCATAAAGTGAAAGATTATTTTGAGAATCTTTATTATTCTCATTATCACAATAATGACGATTATGATTTCGTCTATTGCCACGTCCACATCCATTGATACCTTTACGGTAATAATTTTGTCTTCTTTCAGACTTATCATATACTGCTTCCACATTCTCTAAAGGGAATGGAGCAAATTCAATGGGACGGATTTTCAATTCTTTGCCCACAATCATACATGAATTTAATCATGGCAGGACATAGAGATTTTACCACTTCATGTGGTTACAATTTCTTACAAACTCCATTAGAGTTATAATCAAACTTTGTTGTCTATGTTTGTATATTAAATCAAATTATAGAATTCCAAGAATTTGAAAGGGAAAACTAAGTTACTTACCTTTAACGTATACCAATAAATGTTGTGATATCAAATATACCTCTTGAGTTTCCATCCCGTTGCATTACTTTATGATGATACCATCTCTTCTATTTTTCCGTATAGAAATTAGAAAAAGGCGGCGATTGAGTTGAGAGAGCCGAATCGGCTCTGAAGCAAAAACCCTACACAAACAACAGTTAAAATAATCGAAAATTTCGATTGGTTAGAGACTCGTGCTGATAACGTGTTATGAAATAATATAAAGACAAGAACAATAATACAAGAACAAGAGCAATAGAGAGAATAGAGAGAGAGGAGTATTCTCATTGATACTTAGAGATTGTTAGGGGTGGTTTACAATGGTAGAAGACCCCTTTATTTATAGGGAGGGGGATGATTAGCTACCAAGAATAGAACTCTAGAATCTCTCTAATTATAGACATTCACCTTAAATAGGAGATTTCATAACAGTTATTTTATTTTTCTCTCTCTTTTTTCAAATTTTTCTCTCACATAATTATCGTATTTGATGTAAACTTCTTACTTTCATATTCTCTTTCTAATTTGATACGCTTTATCCTCTTCCCCGTTCCAGAAAACACAAAAAAAGAGTAAAATTGTTTTGTTAGTATTGAGAAAATAATTGCTACTGCATTTGATTGATTTACTCAACTTTGAGCTTCTGATTCTGTAATTGAAGAGACTCGTATGCTAGGGCCTTGGTTGAATGGAGGGATTTTCGAAAGGAGTGAGTGGCAGCATCCAATTTCTACTGTTAAATGAGAATTTCTCTGTCAAAAATCAATCTAAATTCCTACATGTTCGTCCTCATCATTTTCACAGCGCCCCTCTTCATTCTAATTGTTAGGAATACTTAATTTGTCGTGATTTAGTCGCCTTTAGGGATTCCGTTTAGAAATTTTTGATATAGAATTTCTCCGGCGTAACAATGGCAACTGGAGGAAACAGTAACGGCGAGATGACATTAGGGTTATTCTTGAATCATAACGACGGAGTTTGGGGCTGAGCAACTTGAATTTTCTATTAACATGTGTTCATTGTATTTCAATGTATCTCGATGTATTTCATTGTATTCATTATCTTTTTTCATTGTATTTCAATGTATCTTGTTGTATTCTATGTATTCATTGTATTCACTCTCTCGTTGTATTCCATGAAAATTTTTTTAATTAATATAATTTATGTATTCAGATGTATTATATAATTCTGAAGATTGTTATGTTTTTTTGTGGAGTTTTTCGATTAAGAATCTTTTTTATAACTGGAAATACAAAATTTATGTGTTATAATTGAGTTTGTTGAGTTACATTAGGAGTCTATTATGTTAATTGATTCATTTTTCGTTTAAAAATAGTGTAATCCACTGTTTCACGCCATGAATACAATCGAATATAATAATATGTCCAACTGTAATCCCATGTTTCACGCCATGAATACAGTCGAATACACTCGAATGCAAAAATCTCTCTAGCTGTAATTCCCTCTTTCACGCCTAGAATGCTATTGTATTCATGAATACAATAGCTTAAATACATCAAATACATCTTATAACAACAGAAAGTGTATCTACAATCCGAAATATAGCAAATGGTATCTATAAATAACTAATTACATCTAAAAGATAGTGCTTTATGAAAATTTTAATGGGTTAAGCTTTTAAGATTTGTAGTGTTAAAATTATGGGTTTTATATATAAATTCATATCCATTTCCGAAATTATGGGTTCAATTGAACCTGTAGCTGAAAGGCTACATATGCCCCTGTTCGCATTATTACCTTATTTTTTTCTCTTAACTTTTCCTCCCTTATTATTAAATAATCATATTCTATCATTTTATCTTACCTTTTTATATAATAATTCTACTATGTACCTTACTTTTTCTTTCTATTAGTAGAAGTCATTCTTCATATTATTGGTATATGATATTATAAATTTTTTTTTAAGTGGATTGTGAAGGACAATAAACAAAAGTCCAAGTCAATGAAGAAAAATCAAGATTACAAACGACTAAGGTGGCGTTTGTTAAAACGTGCAAAAATCGAATTCTTACTTGGCGTTTGGTTGAGAACCAAATTTTTCGAACAAGAATTAATTTTTTTTCTTTATTTTTATTTATTTATTTATTATTTTGGGGAAACTCTACTTTAATAAAAACAAATGCTACCAAACGAATTAGGGGAGGATCTACCACATTAGATATGGATTTTTAGGAATCCAATAGCTTTTGCTCAGATCATCTAACGGCCCGATTGATCCTTTTGAGTATTAGAACCATATTGCTTTATTTGATAATTCTTGTATGTTTTTTATAGTTATGACTTGTAGGGATGATTAATTTGATTTTTATGGGGTTCGAGAGTGATTTGAGACACTTAGTTTTATTTTGGAAACATTAAGTTGGAATAGTTGATCAAGGTTTGACTTTTGTGTAAATGATCATGGATTGGTAATTTGAGGGTCCTAGTAGGTTCACATGATGATTTTGGACTTGGGCATATATTCGTATTTGTTTTAAGATTTTGATTCTATTTGCCAAAAGTTGGTAATTTGAAGAATTTGCGAGTTATTAAGCTTGATCAATAGTTAATTTCGGGGTATTAGGCCCTAAATATTGTTCTGGGACTAAGGATCCGCCCATTTTGTTGAATGAAACTTTTATGCAAAGTTTGATTGTGATATGAAGTGTCTAAGCATTAATCGAATGCTTGGTTGGAAGTTTTAAGTTTATAAACGTAAGAGAGTTCAATGTGTGGTTTAATCTTTGATCCTTAGATGTGATTATTTTAGATGTGTCTGAAGGATTTGTATAGGTCCAAGTAGTATTTATGGACGTTTTGATATAATTGGACGAAGTTCTGGGGGATTCGAGTGAGTTTTGGATAACCTAGAGTATGTTTGGTGTTGGCAGAGTTTCTGGTGCCTCGTGTTCATCGTGTTCACGAGGAGTGCATCACGTGGTTGCGAGGGGTGAATCACATTCACAATGAAGGTTTTAGGATAAGAGCTATTTCTCTTTGCATTCACAAAGGAAGGGTCGCATTCGCGAAGGCTAGAGGTCGTAGGGTATTGCGTTCACGAATTATGGTTCTAATATTACGTTGTCTATTTTTATGCTAGTAGTTTGGGCAATAGATGCTAAGTGAGGTGCTTGGAATCAAGATGAGATATTAAAAACAAGATGTTAACCAAATCGAATGGCTGTCAATCGAGGCCTCGAGCTTGCTTATTTGGGCATTGGGGTCAAGTATGATGTCGTGCCTAGGGTAGCCGATGGACGATTAACAATTATAATAAAATCAACGACGGCTCTTTATGGCCAATAACAGGCAATAAATGAAGAACGATAAATAGAACACAATGAATATAAACAATAAAAGGAGGCAATGAGATTAAGATAATGTGTTATAGAGCAAAGAGAATATTCTTGTGTATTTAGTATTGAGCAACAGGTGGTTACAAAATGACAAGGATCCCCTTTATATGTCAGGAAAAAATCCCAACCTGGTACAAATACATTTATTACAAAGATATGGAGATGGGACAGCTAGTTGATGCCATGATTCGGGTCTGAACTTAGCTTACTAGACTTTGTCAGCTCAAGTTATGTGCCTTTGGAACTCCCCACTTTTTCATCATAACTGTTGGTTTGCGTTGCCCCGAGGTCGAGTATCGATAGCCCTTAGGGGTGAACCTCGACCATAGTCTCGAACCTGTGAAATGTGCTTACAAGGCGTCGCAGTGACGGAAAATTTGACCCTCTAATTTTGTTGTATACAGATAGTCCTCGCATTTCTTATTGTGAAAGTGATAAGAAACGACCTTTAATTCTTGCCCCTCTAGTACTTCCGTAACGACGACAGTCATAAGGTGCCAAAGGATCGCACACACAGTCCTTGAAAGCCTTCGTATTGATTACAGCGGTTGGATGTCCCTTAACCTCCTTCAACACGCGTGTTAGGCCTCTATAAATACCTATTCTCTCGTTCTTTATAGCCCACTGCACCACCAAGGCCCCAAAAAGGTTCCTTATGCCTTCAAAATGTAATTTCCCTTTCTTTTTTGAAATCTTTTAGGAATGGAGAAAACTTCTGCCTCTGCTTCTCAAGAGAACGTGACTACCTCCTATTCGCTTCCATCTAAAGGCAAAACACAGTTCCTCCTCGTGTTGAGGAATGCATTCTAGGATCTTTTGCAATGACTTTTGATATCAAGGTCTAGAAACCTTCTTCGAAGCTGGGGCATCGCGAGCTGTGTCTCGGTATATTAGCTCAATAACAAACGTCGAAAGGGCGAGGACCGATTGTCGTTTGGTAGATGTGGTGCTTGTGGAGATCCTTTCCTGGGAGAAGGATATAATGACATACAAAGCCGATTTTCTCAGCGTGTATACTTACCCATTTGCTGTGGGGCCATCCTTGCCTCTGATAGACCGCGCGATTCTCGACTTCTGCCAACGATATCAAGTGACCCTCGGCCAAATTCAGCCTTTATTCTGGCGCATTTTCTATATGATCAGATATTATGTGAACATGATTTAGGGGGATGCCCTTCACCTCGATCACCTGATTAGGATGTACATCCCTTATCTCTTATGTGGGGTCTGATTAAGCTCCACTACCGAGCTTTGAAGGCCCTTTTTGCTTGCATCGAAGAAGTTAGGAATGAAGGGTGGATGAGCTACTTTGTCCAAGTTAGGACTTCAGACATGATCCGATAGAAAGGTTGTCGTTCCCTGAAAGGAGAAATAGGGAGCGTAAGTAGACACGTTATCTAGCCTTTCCTTGCTTTTTTAGGTACATCTTTCCGCGCACTTAATTTCTTCTACTAATATAATGGTGGCAATTTACCCTGGCACGGTCACAAACCTCCCGGGCCGAGTTGGTTGGCTAGACTCGACTTGCCTATCCGTTGAACGAGTGTGGCGTGATCTGTCCCAAACTCGATGGGAAACCAAGGACCACAGTGAGCCTTTACTCATGGATTAGTCATACTTTTAATCTGAATTGCTATTGATAACATGCTTACTCCATGTGCTTACCTCTTGCATTTGTGTAGGTATGGGGGCGGTCCTCTTAATGAAGGGAACATCAGTTGGTGAAGAGGGTACCTCGGGACCCGATGAAGGGAAGAAAGGACAGCGGGAAGCGTCAAATAAACATTTGGAATCCAAGAAGACCAAGGTGGAAGAAACTAAGGCCAACCCGGCAGCCCTAACTCCAGAAGCAGTAGGAAGTCCCTGAGCTGAAGGCGAGGGGGAAAATAAGTTCGTGATAGCATCCGAGGGAGGGGAAAACCTGATCGACCCTCATGCCATAAAGATGGTGGCTCCTAGTAGGAGCTTGATATCATCGTGATCCAACTTCGGACTGGAGAGGCCATTGAGGGAGTATCGGGTGATATCTTTGAGCCGACCGATGGCCAAAATATCCCTCGATCTAGGACCCGTTCGGTAAGTGGTTCAGAGGAATCCAGTTCTGGAGCCCTTCTGAAGAAATGCAAGATGCCCCAAACGAAGAACCTTCCGATGTGGTGTGGATGTCAGAGACAAAGATGCGTTTGAAAGGCCTTGGACCGCTCTAGAGGGAATTCCCAATCTCGATGCTTCACTCGTCATAGACGAGATGAGCAGGCTTTTGAAGCAGGTAGTTTTTGTAAATCATGCTTGTCGTCGTGATATTTGTCTTTTTAACTTTTCTTTTTCGTGGCTTCAGGCCAGGGCGCTTTATAATCAGACTTCCACTTGGTTTCAGGTTGAGGTGACCCATCATGCGCCTGAGAAGGCTCATCTTGTTGAGCATGTTACCTAGTTTCCATTTGGTATTGTCTAAATGTTTTCTATGTCCCGGTGTTTTAACATCTTGGATTTGATTCGTGCACTTTGATAAGGAAGTTGCCCTGCTGAGGGAGGAGCTCCGAGCCAAAGACTCTGAAGTCCTCAAACTCAAACGGCACGTGAGAGAGATAACCTCTGTGAAGGATTCCCTCCAGGAAAAGATGGCCTTAGTCGTGCATCAACTTCATTATGCGAGGGTAGATAGTGACAAATATAGAGGTCTCCATTCTGAGTTAGTTGCTGCACTATTTAGAATCAAAACCGAAGTTGAGGTGCTCATATCTTTGCACAAATAGGATGTCGTTGTAATAAAGGCTCAATCCGAGAGAGTGCCTGAGGAGCACAAACTCAAATTGACACGAGCCATGGAGCATGCCAGTTAGAATTTCGGAGGCGGACTCTTAAGGACATACAATTTGTCTGAAGTTCGAGAGGGTGGGTCTAAATTTGTCTACCAAGTTCGAGAGGGTGAAGACCTTAGAGAAGAAAGTTGTTTCCATGTTTGATTTTGAGGTATGCCGGGGTAGTGGCTTAGAAGATTATGAGAATAAAGGTGGAATCCCCAGAAGGGAAGAGGCCGTTAAAGGTCCTGGGACTGTAGTCAGAATCGTTGGGGCACAACCTCCGGCAGAGCCATCAAAGATATAGGCTTGAGGATAGATTAGGGTTATGGTTGGCTTCTTCCTTGTAAGGGTTTTTTTTCAAAATCCTTGTAAACGTACCTCCGTGGGCAATATGTGCAAAAGGTTTTTCGTTTTTTATCACTTATTTTTTCCTTTGCCTTTTAGGAACAATGTGTAATGTTTTTGATAATCAATCTGAGATCATAGACCTTGGGTTAGACCCTCAGGTTTTTGCTATTCCTGAGCAACTCGTAATGGTCAGAAGTTAGTCCCTGAGTATTCTCGGGTTAGACCTGGCTTTTATACATTGGGCCGTTGTGACCTTCGATTTAGTGTCGTCGAGAGTGACTCTTATGCTTTCGCTCTTAGGCATATTTAGTTAATTGTTTTGGGTTCAGTCTCCAACTCGGGTTTCGACTCGAGCTCATTGACCCTCAAGTTTTTGAATTTTAAGGCCATCCCTTAGGCTCTTATGTTTAAGGTCGGTGCGACCTTCAGTTTTAGCGCGGGTGATAGTGGCTATTACACATTTGGTCGATGCGACCTTCGATTTTAGTTTTGGCAATAGTGGCTCTTACATTTTTGCTCTTAGGCATATTTAGTTAACTATTTTGAGTTCAGTCTTCGAGTCGGGTATTGAGTCAAGCTCATTCGACCATCAAGCTTTTGAATTTCAAGCTGGCCCTTAGGCTATTAAGTGTTGGGTCTATGCGACCTTTTATGCGGGCTGGCGACAACGGATCTTATGCTTTGGGTCGATGCGACCTTTAATATAGGCTTTATTTTTCCCTCGTTAAGGATTTTTGAAATGTGTTTGCCTGAATCTTCGATGTTTTGATAAAAACCTCGATTGTGAGTCATTTATATGGCGATGATCGAGCACCTCGGGAGGTTTGGCTCGGCCACTGAGTATCTCAAAGCCTGTATTTATGAGATGACATGGTCCAACCTCTTTTGCCTATGTTGAGGGTAGCCTGTTTAACCGGTTCTTTTCGAAGTATATTCGAAGTAATTGAAGGCCTGTGATTTTATAGTGATAGTCGGGTGTCCCCGAGTCGTGTTAGTTTGGCAGGTACAACTTTGTTACCGTAGTCATTGTTTTTGGCCGGAGCCTTTCAATTCCCGAGTGAAGTAGTTTCAGCATCTATATCAAGGGTATGCCTTTTTAGGGGTCTTTTTAAGTTCGATATATAGCCTTAACTTTAAGATAATGATTGTGCCTTTTATAAGGTCTTACAAGTTTTACATGCCTTTGAGGTTTTACAGTTTTGGCTACTTGGTACAAGTATGGTTCATGACATGCTTGAAGTCTTACGGGTATTGTTATTGCCTTATGTAAGTCTTATGAGACCGAGTCTACCCGCTTGGGGTCTTATTGCCTCGGGTTTTTTATCAGTCCAAGGAGATGGCGATTGATGACAGTCCCTCGGTCATCGAAGATTTCTCGGCTAAAGAGCCATTACTTGTAAACTTGGTATTGCTTCATTGAGGGCTTACAATTTTGGAGTTTCCGACTTAGAGGTCATGTGGCCTTGAGTTTTCGACGCTAGTCCCTAATTTGGTCTTGGAGGGGCAGTGACTATGGTTCGTCTGGCCGTATTCTAAGTCCATGAAAAATTTAAGACGATCAGGGTGCGGGGGCCCGAGGCAATGGCAGAAGGCGTGGGCTATAGCACACGAAAATTTGGGACTCGCGCGAATTTCCAATTTTATGGCCGTAAACGCCCAAAAAATGTAATTTGGTCATGGAGGGGCAGTGAATATGGTTCGTCTGGCCGTATTCTAAGTCCATGAAAAATTTTAGACGATCCGGGTCTGGGGGACCTGGGCCACGGCAGAAGGCGTGGGCTATAGCACACGAAAATTTGGGACTCGCGCGGATTTCCAATTTTATGGCCGTAAACGGCCAAAAAATGTAATTTGGTCATGGAGGGGCAGTGACTATGGTTTGTTTGGCCGTATTCTACGTCCATGAAAAATTTTAGACGATCCGGGTCCGGGGGCTCGGGGCCACGGCAGATAGCACATGAAAATTCGGGACTCGCGCGAATTTCCAATTTATGGCCGTAAACGCCCAAAAATGTAATTTGGTCATGGAGGGGCAGTTATGGTTCGTCTGGCTGTATTCTAAGTCCATGAAAAATTTTAGAAGTTCCGGGTACGGGGGCCCGGGGCCACGGCAGAAGGCGTGGGCTATAGCACACAAAAATATGGGACTCGCGCAGATTTCCAATTTGAAGGCCGTAAACGACCAAAAAATGTAATTTGGTCGTGGCGGGGCAGTGACTATGGTTTGTTTGGCCGTATTCTACGTCCATGTAGACGTTCCAGGTCCGGGGGCCCGGGGCCACGGCAGAAGGCGTGGGCTATAGCACACGAAAATTTGGGACTCGCGTGAATTTCCAATTTTATGGCCGTAAGCGCCCAAAAAATGTAATTTTCTCATGGAGGGGCAGTGACTATGGTTCCTTTGGCCATATTCTACGTCCATGAAAAATTTAAGACGATCCGGGTTCGGGGGCCCGGGGCCACGGCAGAAGGCGTGGGCTATAGCACACGAAAATTTAGGACTCGCGCGGATTTCCATATATATGGCCGCAAACGGCCAAAAAATGTAATTTGGTCATGTAGGGGCGGTGACTATGGTTTATTTGGACCTATTCGACGTCCATGAAAAATTTTAGACGATCCGGGTCCGGGGGCCAAGGCAACGGCAGAAGCCATGGGCTATAGCACACGAAATTTAGGACTCGCGCGGATTTCCAATTTTATGGTCGTAAACGCCCAAAAAATTATAATTTGGTCATGTAGGTTTAGTGACTACGGTTCGTTTGGCCGTATTCTACGTTCATGAAAAATTTTAGACGATCCGGGTCCAGGGGCCCGAGGAAGGCGTGGGCTATAGCACTCAAATATTTTGGACTCGCACAAATTTCCAATTTTATGGCCGTAAGCGCCCAAAAAATGTAATTTGGTCATGAAGGGGCAGTGACTATGGTTCGTCTGGCCGTATTCTAAGTCCATGAAAAATTTTAGACGATCCGGGTTCGGGGGCCCGTGGCCACAGCAGAAGGCGTGGGCTATAGCACACGAAAATTTGGGAATCGCGCGGATTTTCAATTTTATGGCCGTAAACGACCAAAAAAGGAAATTTGGTCATGGAGAGGCAGTGACTATGGTTTGAGAATGCAAACCATATGTGAAGCCAAAGAGAAGCGCAGAAGGCATGACACCCTGATGTCAAATTACCAGCTCTTTTACAATAAAATCATGCAGGACAATTAAGAGGATTGCTGAAAACAGCAAGAGCTCAAAAAAAGATAAAGGTCTCTACAGAAAATACAAGTACAAGATCACAAACTATGGCTGAAAAATCATGTATGTATTCCAACAAAACAAAAGAATGTAAAGAAGGATTTGCTTAGAGATATCTCGAAGCAATGTGATCACAAAAGAGCGTAAAAGGAAGGAGTGACTTCAATCACTTACTATTACATTGCAAGATTGTTCAATGTCGGGGAATTTAATGGCTGGAAGCCTGGAACTTGCAGAGATCTGATACAGAGCAGGAGAGAAGAGAGCATGGCAGTAGCATCTCAAGCAAATAGTGATTGTATGGATTTGTATCTCTAATTCTCCAGAATGTTTTTTAATCCGAATTAGTTAGATATATTCTATGAAAAGAACTACGAATATACATTTACTATCCTCCATTCCATATTGAATGACCTACTTTCCTTTTTAGTCTGTTCCAAAATAAATGACACATTTCTAAATTTGGTAATAATTCAACTTTAGACTCTTCATTTTACCCTTTTTGACCTTAATGAGAAGCTTTATAGCTACACAAATGGTATGGGCCACAAACTTTTTACCCCTTAAACTTTTAAGACCATAAGTTTCAGAAGTCTTCTTTTTTCTTAAACTCCGTGCGGAGTCGAACTATGTCAAACAATATGAAACGGAGGGAGTAATATTTTTTTAAGCTGGTGGTGCCCAGGCCAACTTGCGCACCTAGCATGCTCTGCATTAGTTTCATAAAATGGAAGAAAGTAAAAATAAGTTTTGTGATTCCAACAATGACAAACTGCTGAACACAAAATTAGATTTAAACGAAAGATTTGGTTTGTTAAGTATCTTTGGGAAATGAAATCACAAGGCGCAAGAAAAGTACCTTTTCATTTAAGAGGAATAATCTCTTGAATTTATTGGTTGAAATAGAAAATCAGGTGATAAGCCTCGAAGTGCACTAATGACTACAAACATAAAAATTATGACAGAGGGAGTTCATCGTTTAAAGATCTTGAACATGCCCCCTCACATCCAGGCATGATTCTTTTTTCATGGGCCAAGCACGTGGAAGTTCTTTTTGATAATGGGTGATAGTAAGGCTCGAACCAAGGACCTTTGCCTTTTCTAAAACCATGTTGAAGTATGTGATCATCTCATCTAAAATCTTAAGCTGTTAGATAGAGCACACTTTTTTTCTCTTTTTAATAAAGTAACATATATATAGAACACATTTTTATT
Source organism: Nicotiana benthamiana (assembly GCA_034376525.1). Lineage (NCBI taxonomy): Eukaryota > Viridiplantae > Streptophyta > Magnoliopsida > Solanales > Solanaceae > Nicotiana > Nicotiana benthamiana. Next base: position 92,271 of record JAXGFW010000026.1, on the reverse strand, counting down.
TACTTAATTATGTCTTCATAAGTCATTTTGTTTACAAAAAGATTAAACAGAAGATTATCTCGATAAGGCATATCATGATACGAGAAAAGTTAGGTGATATTTTCACAAAAATTCTGAATAGAGCTCCAACTTGTCAGTGTTGTAAAAAGTCAACCAATAATGCATATAATCAATCAACATGTATTTTGTAGTGGTAATAAGTTAGAGTAATTATAGGTACTTATATTGCAGGATAGATTCCAGGGACTCGTATCCCATTAGTTAAGAGATATACTAGGAAGAGCCGTACTCGTAATCTTCCATTCTACCAAATGTGGGTGAAAAAAAAACACCTTTAATGGCATAATCTATGTACTAGATGTGAATTATTGTGTTAACACAAATTTACATGATCATGACATCTGGTGTATCTACAGAACATATATAGTTACACCGCAATTGGAGATGACCGGATAGAATGGCATGGAGGTACTAAGCGATATGGAAGTTTAAAGCACCAACAAAAATCTCTTGTTTCACATTGAGTGAAACAATGCAATCTCCAAGATGGGAAATCTTAGAGAAAGGAAACTTATTTATGTAAATTCGTGTAGTGGAGCAGTTATACTTACATTGTTGAACGGATAGATGGCATTAGGCAGTGGGCCAACTGGGCTCTTCCACAGGTATTAGAAGCTACTGTAAGTTGAAGGGTCGAGCAGCTTGGGAATTGAGGGCATGGAAATTAAGCCGGTAGTCATTTTACGGACAGTTTGATGAAAGGAGTAGGTGGATGTTTCATGGCAATGAGACGAATTTAAGAAACATCAAGAGCTCATTTTTGTTTCATTTACAATTTTATCGTGAAGTGTTAAAGACATAACAAAGTAAATGGATCATTAACAAAAGAAGTTCCACGTGCTTGACCCATGAAAAAGAATCAGGTCGCACATGAGAAGACATGTCGAAGACAAATTTAAGAGGGTCTGTGTCCTTGGATTGGTCAAACCAGCTTAAAAACATTGTTTGGCTTATTTTGGAGTTTGTCGAACACCAAAAGTGCTTTTAAGCCAGCGTTGTTTTTTTGATAAGGTAAATTGTATTAATCAAAAGGTGGAGAACTCCCGTATACAAGAAGTATAGAATTTACATGATTCTCTACAAAAGACGTCCAATCTTCTATACAAATAGGGGCTATATGAGTGCACCAAAAAGCGATCAAAGATAAAAGACTATTCTTAAGATGTGAAAAAGGAGATTCAATCCCCTCAAAAGCTCTCATATTTCTCTCCCCCAAACTATCCACATGAGAGCTAACAGGACGGACATCCACACCTTTTGCTTTCTTCTTCTACGGAAAACGGCCTAGCTATAAGCAATTTCCTTTACGGTGCTTAGCATCACTCGTTGTCAAAAAGGTTCAGGATCGCCCTCCACAAAGCCAAGGACACAGGCAATGCAACAAAAGATGATCAACTTCTTCCACTGAGCTTTTACACATATAGCACCAACTAACAAGTATAATTCCCCTCTTTTGCAGATTCTAAGCAGTCAGAATCACTCCCCTCCCCCCTAGCCATGCAAAAGAGCACACCTTCGTGGGCGCCTTAGGAATCCAGATCGAGGAGTATGAAAAAAAGGCCTCCTCTCTCACCAATATCGCCACGCAAACCCCATGTTCAAGAATCACAAGATGGTTGAGGCTTGTCATGCCCATATAGCAGTGTTAATAAATCTTGGAGCTCTGCAATCTCCCTATCTTGCATATTCTTTCTAAATGAGAGGTCCCATACTACCCCCCTCCCCCCTACATACTCTTTACGAATCTGTTGGACCATCAATTCCTTCTGGTTTAAAACTCTGAAGACGTGGGGAAGGAGACCCACATAGTATCCTCTCCATACCACCTATGATTCCAAAAGCTAATTCTCCTTCCATCTCCCACTGTGTAATAGATGTTGCCACTGAAGGATTCCCAATTTTTCATGATGCTCCACCACATGCCACACCCGAAAGGTGTTGTGATTGCCTTGGTCCTCCAACCCCCTCCCCTAGAATCGTACTTTTCTACTATGACCTCCCTCCATAGAGCATGCTCATCTACCCCAAATCTCCACAACCATTTTCCTAACAAAGCTCTGTTGAATACCCTAAGATCTTTTACTCCAACCTCCGTTGAATACCCTAAGATCTTTTACTCCAAGTCCACCCCACTTCTTTGGGGAAGTGAGTGTCTGCCAATTCAGTAGATGATACTTTCTAGTTCCACCCGCTGCATCACAAAGAAAATTCCTTTGAAGTCGCTCCAGTTTATCGGTGATGCTATCAGGAGCTTGCAATAGGGACAAGTAATAGGTGGGCATACTCGATAAAGTGTTGTTAATGAGCACTTCCTTTCCGCCTTTTGACAAGTAACGTTTCTGCCAGCCTGCTAATCTTTTTTCAACCCTTTCGATCATTGGATTCCAAACAATAGTATCCTTATGCGAAGCGCCCAATAGGAGACCCAGGTAAGTAGTGGGAAGGGAGCCCACCTTGCATATGAGAACATAAGACAAAGCATCAATGTTAGCAACCTCACCCACCGGAAAATTTCACACTTGCCGAGATTGATTTTGAGACCTGATACTATCTGAAACCACTGCAGGACCTGCTTCAAGTAGGTCAACTGATCCATAACGGCATCACAGAAAACCAGGGTATCATCCGCAAAAAGCAAATGAGAGATTTTTTGAGCACAGGACCTGCTCTGCCCGCCACTTGATCCATCATTTTACTCAAAACATCCATCACTAGAATGAATAGCATGGGGGATAAGGGGTCTCCTTGCCTGAGACCCTTGGAGCTGCTAAAGAAACCATACATGCTACCATTAACCAGGACAGAGAATCTGACTGAGGAAATGCATAACTTGATTCATCCCCTCCATCTTGCCCCAAACCTCATTCGCATCATAATGAAATCCAGGAACTCACAATTGACATGATCGAAAGTCTTCTCAAGGTCCAACTTGCATAGTAAGCCGGGATCTCTATTTTTCCTTTTGGAGTCTACAAGTACATTTGCCACCAAAGCGGCATCCAGGATCTGCCTACCTTCCACAAGCGCATTTTGGGAGGACGAAACAGACACGTCAAGAACCTTCTTGAGTCTATTGGAAAGGAATTTAGAAATAATCTTGTAAATGCTCCCCACGAGACTAATAGACCTGTAGTCACTAATAGAAGATGCGCCTTCTTTCTTAGGCACAATAGTAATAAAAGAAGCATTGATACTTCTTTCAAAAAGACCATTCACATGGAAGTATTCAATGGCTTCCATCAACTCCCCCTTGATGGTGTCCCAACAGAGATGGTGTCCTAACAGAGCTGGAAGAAGGCCAAGGAGAAACCATCAGGGTCGGGGGCCTTATCACCAGCACAACTCGGCACAGCCTCGTGCACCTCCTCCTCGAAAGTCCTTTCTAGCCACTCACTGTCTCCCTCCCCTATTTGGTTGAGCTTTATTCCCCTAAAGTCTGCCTCCAACTAACTTCCTCTTTGTATAAATTCTTATAAAACCCCACTATCTCCCCTTTTACCTTCTCCTCTCCCTCAATCCTCACCCCATCCACAACTAAGGACTCTATTAAGTTCCTCCTTCGATTTGCAACCACCACCCTGTGGAAAAATTTGATATTCGAATCCCCTTCCTTTGACCATAGCGCCCTCGATTTTTGCGGCCAACTAGTCTCCTGAGTTATTGCTAACTCGACTATTTCCCTCTTAACCTCCCCCAATCTCTCTTTCTCAGATTCATCCAACTCCCTTGCCCTTTCCCCTCCCTCTAGATCCCTCAATTCATGCATAAGCTCCCTCATTTTAACCTCTACCCTCCCAAAAACCTCCTTATTCCACCTAATAATATCTCCCTTGAGCAATTTAAGTTTCTTTGAAAGACAGAATGAAGGTGTCCCTGATACCCTATAGCTTGTCCACCAATCTTTCACCTAGTCACCAAATCCTGGCACCATCAACCACATGTTCTCGATTCGGAAGGGAGCACACATCCCCCTCCCTCTGCATCCATCTAGCAAGATAGGCAAATGATCCAAAGTCAGCCTAGGTAGGAACCTGTAGCACATTCGGCACCAGCTCATCCCAGGAGGGCGATGTTAGAAATCTATCAAGTCTAGACTTTGAGTTGAAATCCTCTGCCATGGCACAAGTAAACCTTTCCCCTTACATAGGAAGATCAATGTAAAAGTGATCATTGATGAGGTCAGAAAACTCCTCCATGGCCCTCGAAAACATAATACACCGTAATCTCTACTCCAGGAATCTAATAGTGTTAAAGTCTCCCCCATAACCCATGGAATGTCCCATTCCCCTATCATATTGGACAATTACTCCCAGAAAATCACCTTGGACCCTTCTCCCACCGGTCTGCACACTCCCCCAAATCCCCACTACACCCCACTCACTCTATCTTTGACAGGAGCTGTTAAAGAAAAGAACTCCCTTCTTAATCTCCTTTACCTCCAAGTTTCTATCATCCCACATTAGAAGAATGCCCCCGGCACTTCCCACTCAAAGGCTCATTTAAGGCGCGCTTAACTCTTGAAGCTCAGAAAAGCTCAAGGAGGGCGCTTCGCCTCGCTTAAGTTGAAGATTGTTCTGTTCCGGGACTGTAGTGAATAAAGAGGGTCAGCTCTTGTTAACCCCTGTCCATTGCTTGGCAGAGCTAAGGGGGCTTCAATCCTTACTCTTTATCCCCATCTTCGCCCAGGCTAACGGGGCCTTACTTATTCAGGGGGGAGCCTCAAAAAGCACGGTTGAGAGGAAGATCCTCGGCGATTGGAAAGCAGTTTCAATAGTTGCATCAAACCAGACAGCTTAGTGAGGGTACGTAGCGCCCGAACGAGAAGGGGAATGCGATTGGCCCCATCAATGGCACCCCTGCCCTGTGAAAAGGCCGATATCATCGTATACCTCCCAAAATATCTCCTGCGCCCTTTGCATCACACCGCTAAGGAGAAGGACGTCCTTCTTCAGATAGTCTATCAACTCCTCTCTCATACTGCTAAGATTCTCGAGAGTCACTCTCTCATGATCAATAGACCCCTTGACCTGGAGATATCAGAAGTGAGAATGCTGACATGAGTAACGAAAAATCCTGTGAAAAACACGATCGCCTGCCAGTGGAAGGTTTTCTGCGTTCAGTCAATCTACGCAAAGTGAATCGGTCCCTAAGGAACCCCCGAAAGGGCTGTTGTCCGATGGGTACACGAAAGTGACGAAGTTGCTTTGACTACAGATTCTGGCAATGTAGTTGGACTCTTATGTCGATCCGAATGAATCATCCTTTCCACGGAGGTAAATCTTTGCCTACTAGGCAAGAGGATAGCAAGTTCCAAATTCTGTCTCGGTAGGACATGTATTTCTATTACTACGCTTCGGTATAAGGCAAGGTACTAAGGCATGCGCCTTATTGCCCATGAGTTCTCTCTTGAATCAAGCGTCACTACCAACAACTATAATCGGAAATAAGTGTATTAGCTGCTAAGGGGAACATTATGAATGAATTTGTTACTTTGTTCTTGAATTACATATAAGTTTTATTTTTTTCATTGCGCCTATTTTAATTAAAGCCCACAGTTTTAAATGCGTTTTGCACTTCAAGCACACATAAACCTAGAGCACTTTTTAGAGCTTTTCGCCTTTGACAACAATGTTTTAAGCCAAAATAAGTCAAAAGCAACAAGTTGGACATACCAGCTTATAGTTTGTTAGCTTAAAAACATTTTAAATTTGACCAAGACTTTTACATTATTATTCTTTACATTCTTTTACAATATCCAAATAGTACTCCTACGGAATTACAAGAAACTCAACTTGTTTTACATTATAGACTAACCACCTTTAACAAGTCCAACAAATCAGAAAAGTTTAATTAACTGTTTCCCCTTTGCCAATAGTACAAGTTTCGGAGACATCTGAACTTGAACAAGGATAAATGCTCTTTTTTTCCTTCAAAGCACCTCATATTCCTTTCCATCCAAACAGTCCAAGCAGTGCATAAGGGAATAGCCCTCCAAACATTTATGGTACTTGCTTCTACCATTCTCCCTTATATGAATTTCACTCATAACCAATTTTGAACAAAGTGAAAGGTGTTTCTACCAATTAATGTGTAAACAATACTTCTGGGATCTGGTACTTGAAACTGTAAAGAATTTGGAACTTGACAATATCAGCAAGAAATGAATTTGAAAATCATCCTCATCTATTACGTCCGTGGGGGAAAATCAAATTTACAAAATGATCATTTATGGAATATAATGCTCAACTATTACTTTTTATTTGAACGCTTTGGGAATTAAAAAAAAAAATTTCGTTTCTTTCGTGTTGCAAAAATGATGTTTTAGTTAAATTTTGTCGGCTCTGGCTATCTGAATGCTTATTTTTATACGGATACTTTGCACTATTTAACTTTGCTTTTCACTTACAAATTTTAATCAAATTATTAAACATTGAAGATTATATGTTATTTAAATAAATAAATTATATTTATTAAACATAAATTTATATACATTTGATAACTTAAAGTTAATTGAGACACAAATCAATTTGTATTTGAAATAATCTAAACATAAAATATTACAAAAATAAGCTCAGTTTTCCTATTGACAGTTTTAAGGATATTTCAATCATTTTAATCAAAAAAAAATGCTTGACACCACCTTTTAACCAAACACATAAACTTGTTTTCAGTTTTAGCACTTCATCCAAACACGTAACTGTTTATTCATAAATTAAGTTCCGACGCTTTAAAAATTGTTCCTCAACACTTGGTGCTTGAAAGCTACGTAAATTCAGCTAAACCAAACAGGCTCCAAGTAATTAAAAGTGTGCTTTCTCTAATAGCTTAAACTTTTTGATGAGATGGTCACAAATTTAACATACAGGTACATGGTTTTTTTGTATGGATAGATGGGTAGCTTACATTCATGATGATATAAATGTTTTGGCACCATTTGGTGAATTGGAAAACTTACATTGAATTATTGAAATAAAAACTGTGAAAAAGCACGGTAGAAAAATATATATCTTGATATTAAACATGATACAATGAGCCCTATATATAATACACATAACCTAACCTACTCCTAATACACTTTGGATTAGGTATCTACTATTTTCATATCTAACACTCCCCCTCAAGCTGGTGCATATAAATCATATGTACCGAGCTTGTTACATATGTAGTTAATACGAGGACCAGTGAGGGACTTGGTGAAAATGTCAACAAGCTGATCATTTGACTTTACAAACTTTGTAGCAATAACTCCCGAGAGTATCTTTTCTCTGACAAAGTGACAGTCAATCTCAATGTGCTTAGTTCTCTCATGGAACACTGGATTTGACGCAATATAAAGAGCAGCTTGATTATCACACACAAGTCCCATCTGACTAACATCACCAAATTTCAACTCTTTGAGCAACTGTTTGACCCAAACTAGCTCACATGTCGCCCTAGCCATTGCTCGATATTCTTCTTCTGCACTAGACCGAGCAACCACATTCTGTTTCTTGCTTTTCCAAGATACCAAATTTCCTCCTACTAAGACACAATATCCAGAAGTAGAACGTCTGTCAGAAGGCGATCCCGCCCAATCAGCATCGGAGTATCCAACAATCTGCTCATGGCCTCGATCCACAAACAACAAACCTTTACCTGGAGTTGATTTTATATACCGAAGAATGCGAACAACTGCATCCCAATGACTATCACATGGCGAACCCATAAACTGGCTCACAACACTCACAGGAAAGGAAATGTCAGGTCTTGTCACTGTAAGATAATTTAGTTTACCAACTAACCGCCTATATCTTGCAGGATCGTTAAGAGGCTCCCCCTGTCCTGAAAGAAGTTTAGAATTCGGATCCATTGTAGTGTCAACAGGTTTACAACCTGTCATTCCTGTCTCCTCAAGAATATCTAAGGCATACTTCCGTTGTGAGATCACAATACCTGAGCTAGACTGTGCGACCTCAACACCCAGAAAATACTTTAGTGTGCCCAGATCCTTAGTCTGAAAGTGTTGAAAGATATGTTGCTTCAATTTAGTAATACCATCCTGGTCATTGCCGGTAATAACAATGTCGTCAACATAGACCACTAGATAAATACAAAGACGTGAATCAGAATGCCGATAGAATACAGAGTGATAAGCTTCACTCCGAGTTATGCCAAAGTCCTGGATAACAGTGCTAAACTTACCAAACCAGGCTCGAGGAGACTGCATTAGACCATAAAGTGACCGGCGCAAGCGACATACAAGGCCACGAGACTCCCCCTAAGCAACAAACCCAGGTGGTTCCTCCATATAAACTTCATCCTCAAGGTCACCATGTAAAAATGCATTTTTAATGTCCAGCTGATACAGGGGTCAATGGCGAACAGCAGCCATAGAGAGAAAAAGGCGGACTGATGCTATCTTAGCCACAGGAGAGAAGGTATTACTGTAATCAAGCCCAAATATCTGAGTATATCCCTTGGCAACAAGACGAGCATTAAGACGATCAACCTTACCATCTGGACCAACCTTGACTGCATACACCCAACGACAACCAACAGTAGATTTACCTGAAGGAAGAGGGACGAGCTCCCAAGTACCACTCGTATGTAAAGCAGACATCTCGCCAGTCATAGCCTGTCGCCACCCTGGATGAGACAATGCTTCACCTGTAGACTTAGGGATGGAAACAGAGGACAAAGAAGATAGAAAAGCATAATAGGGTGATGACAAACGATGATAACTTAAACCAATATAATGGGGATTAGGATTAAGGGTGTTCCGCATACCTTTTCGAAGTGCGATCGGAAGAGACAAGTCCGCAGTAGGAGCAGGGTCAGGTGCAGGACGTGAATCAACCGCGCCGGATGCTAGGCGAGGACGACGATGATATGTCAAGAGTGGAGTGTCTTGTGCAGGGAGTCTAGGAAGAGCCACAGTAGACATTCCAACGTTTGGAATGGGTAAGACTTCTGTAGCGGAAGGTGAAGGAGGAGATATAGTAGACTCCCTAGAGGCCGGTATAGGTAAAACCTCAGATATATCAAGATGGTCAGAAGAGGTAAAGAAAGGTTTAGACTCAAAAAAATGTGACATCGACTGACATAAGGTACCTACGAAGATCAGGTGAATAACAACGATAGCCCTTCTGAGCACGAGAATAACCAAGGAAGAAACACTAGATAGCACGAGGAGCTAACTTATCTTTCCCAGGAGCTAAGTTATGAACGAAACAAGTGCTCCCAAAAACACGAGGGGGAACAGGGTATAAGGGTGACTGGGGAAACAATACCTCATGCGGAATCTGATTCTGGATGGGAGATGAAGGCATCCGATTAACCAAATAACAAGATGTGAGAACTGCATCCGCCCAAAAACGCAGCAGAACATGAGATTCAATGAGAAGTGTGCGAGCAGTCTCAATAATGTGCCTATTCTTTCTCTCTGCAACCCCATTTTGCTGAGGGTTATAAGGACAAGAGGTCTGATGAATAATTCCATGAGAAGACATAAACTGCTGAAATTGATAGGATAAATATTCTAAGGCATTATCACTGCGAAGAGTGCGAATAGAAACACCAAATTGATTTTTAATTTCAGCACAAAAATTTCGGAATATTAAAAACAACTCAGAACGATCTTTCATTAAGAAAATCCAAGTACATCTTGAATGATCATCAATGAAACTAATAAAATAACGAAATCCCAAGGTTGAACATACTCTACTAGGACCCCATATATCCGAATGAACTAAAGAAAAAACAGACTCTGGACGACTCTCAATACTACGAGGAAAGGAGGCGCGGGTATGTTTCCCGAGCTGACATGACTCACACTCTAATGTGGATAAACTGGACAAACGAGGCACTATCTTCTGAAGCTTGGACAAGCTAGGATGTCCTAAACGACTGTGAAGTAGGTCTGGAGGATCTGCAACTAGGCAGGCCTTAGAGGATGTTAGTGAGTTAAGGTAGTAGAGTCCGTCTGATTCAAGTCCTGTTCCAATCGTCTGTCCCGTACTGCGGTCTTGCATATCAAAAGAGTCATCAATAAAATATATTCCGCAATGGAGGGCACGAGTCAAACGACTCACAGATGCAAGATTAAAAGGACAGCCAGGGACATAAAGAACGGAATCTAGAGTGACAGAGGGTAGAGGAGTTGCTTGTCCAACTCCTTTTGCTTTAGTTTGAGACCCATTAGCTAAAGTAACGTTGGGAAGAAACTGTGAATACGCAATATTTGACAAAAGGGATTTATTACCAGAGATATGATCAGAAGCAGTTGAGTCCACAACCCATTGTTCAAGAGGACTAGACTGGGAAACACAAGAGAAAGAATTACCAGCAACAGAAGTATCAGGCTGAGCAACAGTGGCTACTTGTGGAGACGTCTGCTTACTTGCTCGATATTTAAGGAACTCATTATACTCCCTTTCAGATACAGAAAATCCCTGGTTACCTGTAGGCTCGGTCTGAGCAACATAAGCATTTTTTGTTGGTCGACCATGTAAAGAATGGCACAAGTCACGAGTGTGACCAAGTTTATAACAATAAGAACACTTGGGTCTAGATCTTCCAAAACGACCTCCTCCTCGTCTATACTCCATAGTATGAGAAGCCCGATTGTCCACGGATTGGGAGACGGGGATAGATGAATCAAGTGTATGTGATGAGCTCACTGAGTGACTTGGTGCTGCAGCAAGGCGAAGTAAGCGAGAGAATAATTCATCAACTGTGGGGATAGTCGGACTAGCCAAAATCTGATCGCGTACTGAGTCAAGATCATTAGGAAGCCCAGCAAGAGTAAGAACTAGAAACAGCTTTTGTCGTTGCTCTTGCTGCTTTGCAACGCTAGCAGAAACTGGCATCAACGACTCAAATTCCTCCATAACTGCCTGCACTTGACCCAAGTAAGTAGACATATCTAATTCCTGTTTCTTTAAATTTGTCATCCGCGATATCACATCATAGAAACGAGATATGTCATTAGTGTATAAAGTACGAGCCTTTTCCCAAACCAAATAACATGTTGGGAATGGACGAAACAAGGGCATCAACTTGGAATCAATAGATCGCCACAAAATACTGCATAATTGAGCATCAATCTTCTCCCAATGTGCTTTGGCTTTTTCATCTCCGTCACTAGACTCCTTGGTAAGATGATCCTGAACACCTTGGCCTTTACACCACAACTCGACAGACGAAGCCCAAGCTAGGTAGTTTGAACCTCCCATTAAAGGTTCTGAGGTAATCATAATACCGGAACTGCCAGAACCCTGGTTTCTAGACCCGAAAGCATCTAGTCCCAAAGACATCTTTGGATTATCAACTGAAAACTCGCTGAAACTGAAACAGAGAACTGAAAACTGGCGCAGCCGGAAAACAGGAATTGTAGCTGCCGGAAAAGTATTGTAGCTGCCGGAAAAATTCAAAGTTGTCGGAATTGAAAAATAAAAATATGGATAGGCTCGGAATTCAAGGTTGAGTAAACTGCACTGAAGAAATTCTGGCCGGAAAGCATTGTAGCTGCCGGAAAAGTCAATAAAGTCGCCGGAAAAAACTGAAAGTGGTCGGAATCGAACGAAAAAAGGATGGGTAGGGTCGGAATTGAAGGGCGAGCAAACTGTACTGAAGGAGTCACCGGAAAAATTGGCCGGAAGGTGTGCCACGCGCCGGCACGTGGGCTCACGCGCCGAGGGTGTTGCCGGCGCGTGGGGGCGCGTGAATGGTTCTTTTTGGTGATTTTTTCTGTGGTTGGTCGGAATTCTCTTCCGAACCTCGTGGTGGTCTCGGATTTTGCACAACACCAACAAAAAAGGTAGTTTAGTTACGGACAGCCTCTTACGTCGCCGGAAAATTGCACGGCGACGAGGTCTTTCTTCCCGGAAGTAGCTGGAATGATGCACAGCTATAATATTCTCACTGTAGCTCTGATACCATGTGAGAAAGCACGGGAGAAAAATATATATCTTGATATTAAACATGATACAATGAGCCCTATATATAATACACATAACCTAACCTACTCCTAATACACTTTGGATTAGGGTTCTACTATTTACATATCTAACAAAAACAAAATACGTTTGGACATTTACTTGGCGGTTTATCAAGGAAAAATTCAACACCTAATCTACGATGAAGTAAACAGATTTTAATAAGTGGAATTTTATTATCAATAAGTGTTTCTGGGCATTGTTGAATAACTTCTCAGTGGTATTAGGATGGCTTCATGCTCAATCTGGGGGTTATTTAGCAGGGCTTAGAATGTTACACTTACAGGTTATGGTAGTTAACTTTCCACCATCACAAGTTAGTCTGCTACACTATTTAAGAAGAAGACATAGTTTGGGTACAAGTTTGGTAAATGTTGTTCTTTACTGTATAACTATGGGGTGTTTCTCAGTGGTATTAGTATGTTTTCATACTCATTCTGAGGATACTTCATAGTTAGATGGTGAAAGAACACAAGATAATTGGGTATTAATTAGAAATAGACACAGTAGCACAAATTTGATGAACAGTAGGGCTGTGCTTTGCACAACTTCATTTGGAATCCTATTGTTTGAGTTTTTGGCCTTCTTAAGGACTTGGAATGTGATCCTGTATCGACATTGGAAGGCTACAGGAATCCATACTGGTCCATTACATATACAGGAGGATATTGATCTGCAGAAGGTACATGGCAGTAGGCCTGTGCATTGCACATTATTAGCATTGTGCAGGTCTGTTCTAAGGAAACAATTTTGGATGTCAATGTCATTAACTGGGTTACATTTGCACACTCATGAAGCTGTAGCTGAGCTATGGAATTCCCATTCAAGATTGCTGCACCTCTTCACTCTTCTGATCAAGGTTATCATACTTAGTGTAATGTATTCAGTGGTAGCAGTGTGGTCACACACTCATTTTCGAGAGGATACTGCAGTAGACAAGGTATGGTTAATAAGGGATTATCTGATAATATTTATAATCAGTGTTGAGCTGCCAAATATCATTGGAGTATTATAGTTTTATTGAGTTCAAGTTGGTCGAGTATTGGCTTGGAATTCAACTTGGTCTTTGGAATGCATACTTTGGCGCCAGAGATTTAAAGGTGCTACTTGGTATTGGCCATCGCCATTTGGATTCACATACACGGACAGGAGATGGACTTATGCTGCTATGCGTGGTGTAATAGCAAGATCAGTAGATTTTTATTTTCTATTTTCAGTAGTAGCTAGAAGCTTCATGCATTTTATATGGTATGTTAGACACATTGTATGTTTTGGACCCTAGTTGGGATTTTTTTTATATTAGCCACTAGGCAGCCTGCCTAGTGGGATACAACAACAACAACAACCCAGTATAATCCCACATAGTGGGGTCTGGGGAGGGTAGTATGTACGCAGACCTTACCTCTACCCTGGGGTAGAGAGGCTGTTTCCAAATAGACCCCGGCATCCTTCCCTCCAAGAACTTCCCACCTTGCTCTTGGGGAGACTCGAACTCAGAAACATAGGAATAGATCATGACCTTATATCTATCAAACATATTTATGAGGATACCTTAAATGCAACTTCTTGTTATAAATACACTTCTATTTAAGGTGAATGTCTTTAATTAGAGAGATTCTAGAGTTCTATTCTTGGTAGCTAAATCATCCTCCTCCCCATAAATAGAGGTGCCCTCTACCATTGTAAAACATCCCTAACATTCTCTAAGTATCAATAAGAAGAACTCTCTCTACTCTTCTCTCTATTGCTCTTGTTCTTGCATTATTGTTCTTGTCTTTTATATTATTTCATAACACGTTATCAGCACGAGTCTCTAACCAATTGAAATTTTCGATTGTCTTAACTTTTGTTTGTGTAGGGTTTTGCTTCAAAGAAAGAATGAAGAAAGAAAGAAAAAAAAAAAAAGGAGGAACGAAACAGAAAGCAAAAGAAGGAAAAGAAAAAGAAAAAAAAAGGGAGGAACGAAACAGAAAGCAAAAGAAGGAAAGCAAAAGAGAAAAGGAAGAAAACATTGAAAATATAATTGGTATACCTTAAAGGTAAGTAATTTACTTTTCCCTTTCAAATTCTTGGAATTCTATAATTTGATTTTATATACAAAGCATAGACAACAAAGTTTGATTATAACTCTAATGGAGTTTGTAAGAAATTATAACCACATGAAGTGGTAAAATCTCTATGTCCTGCCATGATTAAATTCATGTATGATTGTGGGCAAATAATTGAAAATCCGTCCCATTGAATTTGCTCCATTCCCTTAAGAGAATGTGGAATCAGTATATGATAAGTCTGAAAGAAGACTAAAATATTACCATGAAGGTATCAATGAATGTGGACGTGGCAAAGAATTCCGTCCAATTGAATTTGCTCCATTCCCTTTAGAGAATGTGGTAGCAGTATGTGATAAGTCTGAAAGAAGACTAATTACCGTAAAGGTATCAATGGATGTGGACATGGCAATAGACGAAGTTATAATCGTCATTATTGTGGTAATGAGAACAATAAGGATTCTCAAAATAATCTTTCACTTTATGAAAGTAATATTTGACATGAGATTGTATAAAGCACATGATTTTGATCCATTCCCTGAAGTGAATGTGATAATTGTAATAGAGCCCGTAAGTATGAACACGCTCTTGATGTAATTTTGGTTTATGTCTGACATTATGAAAAGAAAGTTCGTTGCCCTTGAAATTTCGGGCAAGAACTATATGATATGGGTGTTGGATACTTAAATCCATTTTGGATGCTATGGGTCTTGGAGACGCCATTAAAGACAGAAATAATGCATCCACCCAAAACTATGCTAAGGCCTTGATTTTCTTGCGCCATCACCTTGATAAAGGTTTGAAACTATGCTAAGGCCTTGATTTTCTTGCGCCATCACCTTGATGAAGGTTTAAAACTATGCTAAGGCCTTGATTTTCTTGCGCCATCACCTTGATGAAGGTTTGAAGATTGAATATCTCACCGTCAAAGATCCACCTATCTTGTGGAATGGCTTAAAGAAGAGATATGACAACCTGAAGTTGGTCACTCTGCCACAAGCACGATACGATAAGAACCCAAAAGCAAATAGTTTATAAACTATATATTATCGTTGCGGTGAAAACGGGCACTGGTCAAAGGCTTGCCGTATACCATGACTTTTGGTTGACCTTTATCAAGCATCTCGAAAGAGTAAACGCCCTGAAACGAATTTTGTCTCTGACGACAACTTTGACATCACCTACTTGGATGTGGCAGACTTCTTTGAGCAACCCGAGGGGAAGATAGACCACCTAATCGGTGATGGATCCGTGATGAAAGAAGATGGAGCTATTTGATTTTATTTTACTTGTTTGTATTAGTGAATGAATAAACTAATAGCCATTAGAATTAGCTCGTATTAGTTAGTTCATGATATAATGTTAGTATTAGTTCTTTAGAAAGTATCAATATGCTCAAATATCAATAATATTTTTACTTTCCAGTAGAGGTAATCGACTAACCTGAAAAACTAGTCGGTTATCTCATATTTCGCATAAAAACTGCAAAACAATCGATTGTCAATGATCAACAATCGATTGCCTTTAAAACAGTGTGATCTGGAATTTTACAAAAACAGTCAACAATCGATTGTCTATGATTAACAATCGATTGTCTTTAAAACAGTGTGTTCTGGAATTTTTCAAAAACAGTCAACAATCGATTGTCAATGTTTAACAATCGATTGTCGTTAGACAGTGTAATCTGGAATTTTTCAAAAATCATCCACAATCGATTGTCTATGTCTAACAATCGATTGTCATTAGACAGTGTAATCTGGAATTTTTCAAAATAGTCAACAATCGATTGTCTATGCTTAACAATCGATTGTCTTAAGACAGTATGCTCTGGAATTTTTCAAAATAGCCAACAATCGACTGTCTATATTTAACAATCGATTGTCTTAAAACAGTGTGATCTGGAATTTTTCAAAAATTGTCAACAATTGATTGTCTATGTTTAACAATCGATTGTCAATGCTCAACAATCGATTGTGTGTGTTTAACAATCGATTGTTTTATGAAAATGCTTAAACTGAAATTTTCAAACTGCATAGTAATCGATTATGGAAAACATATAATCGACTATCTGATTTATTTTAGTCAACTGACATCAGTAGATTTTGAAAATATTATGTGACACAAACGAATTGAACTTGTTTATTCTTATGTTCGTGTATTTCTTTTGTATATCAAACCATGGGAATTAAATTGATTGAAGGCTCCGGAAGAGCAACTGTAACTCTGCCCAAAGGCACGACGTTTATCTTAGAGAATGCAATATTCTCCTCCAAGTCTAAGAAGAACTTGTTGAGTTTTAATGATATCAATCGCAATGTTCTCCTCCAAGTCTAAAAGGAACTTGTTGAGTTTTAAAGATATCATTCAAAATGGATATCATATTGAGACAATAGATGAGAATAATCTTGAATTCTTCATGAAAACGAGGCTGCCTATTTCGGTTTGGGTTCACGCCATTTTGCATGCAGCAATGCTAGTTCGTCGGCTGCCCACTTTGGTTTGGGTTCATGCCATTTTGCATGCAGCATTTTAGTTTGTCGGCTGCCCACTTCGGTTTGGGGACACGCCATTTTGCATACAGCAATGCTAGTTCGTCTCTGACTGACGAATTGACACAAATATTCCCCGTTGCAATTGGTTTTGGGTCATGGACCCAATATATCCCATTTAAGAATCTTTGGATGCGCAGTATATGTGCCTGTAGCACCGCCATCCCGCACCAAAATGGGTCTGCAAAGAAGGTTAGGAATATATGTTGAGGTTGAATCGCCCTCCATTATTCGCTACCTCGAAACATTGACAGGAGATTTGTTCACTGCACGATTTGCAGACTGTCAATTTGATGAGACACTTTTCCCAAAATTAGGGGGAGAAGTTGGTGAAACCAAACGGGAAATTTTGTGGAAAAATGTATCATTATCTCATCTTGATCCACATACCTCTATTTGTGAAAGAGGCACAAAAGATTATCCATTTGCAAAGAATAGCAAATCAAATGCCTGACGCATTTATAGATTTGAAAAGGATAACAAAATCACATATCCCCGAAGTGAATGTGACAAACACCTGATTCACGAATACATATTCATTATTAGAAGAATATGAACATGAAATTGGTATTAAAATGCCACACTCACCCCTAGAAGGAGGTTTGAGATGATATATGGCATGAATGATCGTTGATCACGTACCTATTGTACGCCAAAGTATTTTGGAAATATGACTATTAAAGGACAACGATAATGCAAGAAACATATCTTGCATATAAGTTTGACATGACCATAATGGTATAACTTTCTCTTTAAGAAAGATATTCACCACATGGATGTTGATGAATCTGTGGTAGTACAAAATTAATTGAAGCTCTAGAAGAGCCAATTATTACTATGTTGGAGAAACACAATTGAGTATTGTGCTGTAGTAAGTCTCAAAGAAACTTATTCAGTTTCCAAAGTACACGCGAAAGCGATTGATTATATTGAGACTATAAATAAAGGAAGGCTTTGATATCTCCTATTACTACAACTTGTAGCGGGGTAATTTGCATATGA
The DNA here is from genome assembly GCA_034376525.1 of Nicotiana benthamiana. Classification (NCBI taxonomy): domain Eukaryota; kingdom Viridiplantae; phylum Streptophyta; class Magnoliopsida; order Solanales; family Solanaceae; genus Nicotiana; species Nicotiana benthamiana. The sequence goes on along the minus strand of JAXGFW010000026.1, from coordinate 74,637 downwards.
AAAGCTACCCGTTTTGTTCTCCAGTTTGTACTACACAAACGAAAGAATGTCACAATAAAGTGGATATCTATTGGTATAAAACCCATGTCATAATAAACCTGAAGTTTATTGATAAGCGCACATGTCATGGTGTAAATTTGAAGTTTACCAATATTGATAATTTATTCAGTTGGCATTCGTGTTAGCCATCTCATTTTAAGTATGATGTGCAAATTCACACAGGTGAATATCAAAGAACTAGAAAGTTCTTTACGAATTCTCTTGTATCACTTGTTCTCATTAATGAACTGACCAACTAAAGAGTTCGGGTTGAAGCCCATAAATTCTGGAAATATCAAAGGTGAATATGGGCCCATTCACCTGCCATGTATACCACATATGATGCATCTATGAAATGGCTACATGCGCAATTGTTATTAACCCGCAGCCTGGCCGGTGCTTGCGAGGTAAATTGCTCAGTAATCTAACTTCGAGCATAATTTCCAGATTTTCGACTCAAGATAGTTCATCTTGATAAGTTGGTTTATATCAAAGTTGGTTTAGCAAGATAATTATTGAGTGCTTCCACTTAATAGCTAAACTGTTTCTTATGAGAACAAAGTTATATATATCAGTTTGATATACGTTGTATACGAGAGTATATTATATTCTCCCCTCACAAGTGGTTCAGGGTCAGGAACCAAATAATTTCATCTTATTATTAATGTGCCGTGTATATTGACATGATAATGCACAAAGATGATTTCCCAAAGTTGAGGAAACAAGTTAGCTTTTCTAACATGAGGGGGAGACATGATAAACACTTGAGAAAAGGTTACATGGGATGAATTATCATTTGTATATGTATATCCCCGAATATCATGATATGAACCTGAAGTTCATAAAAGGGATAATTCAATTGCAACATATTGCAAAGCATGCTATACGCATTTGCTGACCCAAAGAAAGTAACTAAATGGAAGAGATACAATTCAAGAAGAATTGATTCCATATGAAAGACATGTAGTTTTGAACCTATAGTTCAAATGCTTGAAAGTAAAAAGCCAAAGGTATGTATAGTCAGTTTTCGATATCTTATTTGTCTAGCATGACATGGAAAACTTGATATGCATCTAAAGTCTATTATATGGCTTATATGACTTAACTTGAAAGATTTAAGTTGCTTGAAGCATATGCAATTCTTGGTCCTGAAGTACCAAATCCTTAGTACAATTTGTGTACATATGTATCTTGCTATAACTATAAGCATGATGGCATTGAGAATGCATCTATAGAGATATTGAAGAGTTATTCCACGACATTATATGAAGATGTTCATATCTATCAAGAATGATGATTTCAAGGTGCGGAATATTTATTCAAGTCAATATGGTTGATTTGTCAAATCTCTACCAAAGATCGTTTTGAAGATGATGCACAAGATTGGAATGCAAATGCTCAAGGATATAAATTGATGTTCTTATTAGGGGGAGTTAATGCGCGTTGCACTCTTTTTCCCTTACAAGGTTTTGTCCCACCGGGTTTTCCTTGCGAGGTTTTTAACGAGGCAACCAATGGCGCATATTCAAACATGTGTACTCTTTTTCCTTACTTTAATTTTTCCCATTGGGTTTTGTTTTAAGGTTTTAACGAGGCACATCATTGAATAGACATTCAAGGGGGAGTGTTATAAATACACTTCTATTTAAGGTGAATGTCTTTAATTAGAGAGATTCTAGAGTTCTATTCTTGGTAGCTAAATCATCCTCCTCCCTATAAATAGAGGTGCCCTCTACCATTGTAAAACATCCCTAACATTCTCTAAGTATCAATAAGAAGAACTCTCTCTACTCTTCTCTCTATTGCTCTTGTTCTTGCATTATTGTTCTTGTCTTTTATATTATTTCATAACACTTCTAATTATTATTTAGTTCAGCTTTGGATTTTGAAAACATTATTTTATCTCTTCCAGACATCTAAAATAAAGGATTCATAACCTAGCCTACTCCTAATACAGTTTAGACTAGACTTCTAATACAGTTAGACTTCTAACACTCCCCCTCAAGCTGGTGCATATAAATCATATGTACCGAGCTTGTTACATATGTAGTTAATACGAGGACCAGTGAGGGACTTGGTGAAAATGTCTGCAAGCTGATCATTTGACTTTACAAACTTTGTAGCAATATCTCCCGAGAGTATCTTTTCTCTGATAAAGTGACAGTCAATCTCAATGTGCTTAGTTCTCTCATGGAACACTGGATTTGACGCAATATGAAGAGCTGCTTGATTATCACACACAAGTCCCATCTGACTAACATCACCAAATTTCAGCTCTTTGAGCAACTGTTTGACCCAAACTAGCTCACATGTCGCCATAGCCATTGCTCGATATTCTGCTTCTGCACTAGACCGAGCAACCACATTCTGTTTCTTGCTTTTCCAAGATACCAAATTTACTCCTACTAAGACACAATATCCAGAAGTAGAACATCTGTCAGAAGGCGATCCTGCCCAATCAGCATCGGAGTATCCAACAATCTGCTCATGGCCTCGATCCTCAAACAATAAACCTTTACCCGGAGTTGATTTTATATACCGAAGAATGCGAACAACTGCATCCCAATGACTATCACATGGCGAACCCATAAACTGGCTCACAACACTCACAGGAAAGGAAATGTCAGGTCTTGTCACTGTAAGATAATTTAGTTTACCAACTAACCGCCTATGTCTTTCAGGATCGTTAAGAGGCTCCCCCTGTCCTGGAAGAAGTTTAGAATTCAGATCCATTGGAGTGTCAACAGGTTTACAACCTGTCATTCCTGTCTCCTCAAGAATATCTAAGGCATACTTCCGTTGTGAGATCACAATACCTGAGCTAGACTGTGGTACCTCAATACCCAGAAAATACTTTAGTGTGCCCAGATCCTTAGTCTGAAAGTGTTGAAAGAGATGTTGCTTCAATTTAGTAATACCATCCTGGTCATTGCCGGCAATAACGATGTCGTCAACATAGACCACTAGATAAATACAAAGACGTGAATCAGAATGCCGATAGAATACAGAGTGATCAGCTTCACTCCGAGTCATGCCAAAGTCGTGGATAACAGTGCTAAACTTACCAAACCAGGCTCGAGGAGACTGCTTTAGACCATAAAGTGACCGGCGCAAGCGACATACAAGGCCACGAGACTCCCCCTGAGCAACAAACCCAGGTGGTTGCTCCATATAAACTTCATCCTCAAGGTCACCGTGTAAAAATGCATTTTTAATGTCCAGCTGATACAGGGGCCAATGGCGAACAGCAGCCATAGAGAAAAAGGCGGACTGATGCTATCTTAGCCACTGGAGAGAAGGTATCACTGTAATCAAGCCCAAATATCTGAGTATACCCCTTGGCCACAAGACGAGCCTTAAGACGATCAACCTTACCATCTGGACCAACCTTGACTGCATACACCCAACGACAACCAACAGTAGATTTATCCGAAGGAAGAGGGACGAGCTCCCAAGTACCACTCGCATGTAAAGCAGACATCTCGTCAGTCATAGCCTGTCGCCACCCTGGATGAGACAATGCTTCACCTGTAGACTTAGGGAGCGCAACAGAGGACAAAGAAGATAGAAAAGCATAATAGGGTGATGACAAACGATGATAACTTAAACCAATATAATGGGGATTAGGATTAAGGGTGGTCCGTATACCTTTCCGAAGTGCAATCGGAAGAGACAAGTCCGCAGTAGGAGCAGGGTCAGGTGCAGGAAGTGAATCAGCCGGGCCGGATGCTGGGCGAGGACGACGATGATATGTCAAGAGTGGAGTGTCTTGTGCATGGAGTCTAGGAGGAGCCACAGTAGGTGGTCCAACGTTTGGAATGGGTAAGACTTCTGTAGCGGAAGTGAAGGAGGAGATATAGACTCCCTAAAGGCCGGTATAGGTAAAACTTCAGATATAGCCAGATGGTCAGAATGGTCAGAAGAGATAAAGAAAGGCTTAGACTCAAAAAATGTGACATCGGCTGACATAAGGTACCTACGAATATCAGGTGAATAACAACGATAGCCCTTCTGAACACGAGAATAACCAAGGAAGACACACTTGAGAGCACGAGGAGCTAACTTATCTTTCCCAGGAGCTAAGTTATGAACGAAACAAGTGCTCCCAAACACACGAGGGGGGACAGAGTATAAGGGTGACTGAGGAAACAATACCTCATGCGGAATCTGATTTTGGATGGGAGATGAAGGCATCCGATTAACCAAATAACAAGATGTGAGAACTGCATCGCCCCAAAAACGCAGCGGAACATGAGATGCAATGAGAAGTGTGCGAGCAGTCTCAATAATGTGCCTATTATTTCTTTCTGCAACCCCATTTTGCTGAGGGGTATAAGGACAAGAGGTCTGATGAATAATTCCATGAGAGGACATAAATTGCTGAAATTGAGAGGACAAATATTCTAAGGCATTATCACTCCGAAGGGTGCGAATAGAAACACCAAATTGATTTTTAATTTCAGCACAAAAATTTTGGAATATAGAAAACAACTCAGAACGATCTTTCATTAAGAAAATCCAAGTACATCTTGAATGATCATCAATGAAACTAACAAAATAACGAAATCCTAAGGTTGAACATACTCTACTAGGACCCCATATATCTGAATGAACTAAAGAAAAAACAGACTCTGCACGACTCTCAATACTACGAGGAAAGGAGGCGCGGGTATGTTTCCCGAGCTGACATGACTCACACTCTAATGTGGATAAGCTGGACAAACGAGGCACCATCTTCTGAAGTTTGGACAAGCTAGGATGTCCTAAACGACTGTGAAGTAGGTCTGAAGGATCTGCAGCTAGACAGGCCTTAGAGGATGTTAGGGAGTTAAGGTAGTAGAGTCCGTCTGATTCAAGTCCTGTTCCAATCGTCTGTGCCGCACTGCGGTCCTGCATAATAAAAGAGTCATCAATAAAGTATATTCCACAATGGAGGGCACGAGTCAAACGACTCACAGATGCAAGATTAAAAGGACAGCCAGGGACATAAAGGACGGAATCTAGAGTGACAGAGGGTAGAGGAGTTGCTTGTCCAACTACTTTTGCTTTAGTTTGAGACCCATTAGCTAAAGTAACGTTGGGAAGAAACTGTGAATACGTAATATATGACAAAAGGGATTTATTACCAGAGATATGATCAGAAGCAGCTGAGTCCACCACCCATTGTTCAAGTGGACTAGACTGGGAAACACAAGCAAAAGAATTACCAGCAACAGAAGTATCAGGCTGAGCAATAGTGGCTACTTGTGGAGACGTCTGCTTACTTGCTCGATATTTAAGGAACTCATTATACTCCCTTTCAGATACAGAAAATCCCTGGTTACCTGTATGCTCGGTCTGAGCAACATAAGCATTTTTTGTTGGTCGACTATGTAAAGAATGGCACACATCACGAGTGTGACCAAGTTTATAACAATAAGAACACTTGGGTCTAGATCTTCCAAAACGACCTCCTCCTCGTCTATACTCCATAGTATGAGAAGCCCGATTGTCCACGGATTGGGAGATGAGGATAGATGAATCAAGTGTCTGTGATGAGCTCACTGGGTGACTTGGTGCTGCAGCAAGGCGAAGTAAGCGAGAAAATAATTCATCAACTGTGGGGACAGTCGGACTAGCCAAAATCTGATCGCGTACTGAGTCAAGATCATTAGAAAGCCCAGCAAGAGTGAGAACTAGAAACAGCTTTTGTCGTTGCTCTTGCTGCTTTGCAACGCTAGCAGAAACTGGCATCAACGTCTCAAATTCCTCCATAACTGCCTGCACTTGACCCAAGTAAGTAGACATATCCAATTCCTGTTTCTTTAAATTTGTCATCCGCGATATCACATCATAGAAACGAGATATGTCATTAGTGTATAAAGTACGAGCCTTTTCCCAAACCAAATAACATTTTTGGAATGGACGAAACAAGGGCATCAACTTGGAATCAATAGATCGCCACAAAATACTGCATAACTGAGCATCAATCTTCTCCCAATGTGCTTTGGCTTTTTCATCTCCGTCACTAGACTCTTTGGTTAGATGATCCTGAACACCTTGGCCTTTACACCACAACTCGACAGACGAAGCCCAAGCTAGGTAGTTTGAACCTCCCATTAAAGGTTCTGAGGTAATCATAATACCGGAACTGCCAGAACCCTGGTTTTTAGGCCCGAAAGCATCTAGTCCCAAAGACATCGTTGGATTATCAACTGAAAACTCGCTGAAACTGAACAGAGGACTGAAAACTGGTGCTGCCGGAAAACAGGAACACTGTAGCTGCCGGAAAAGCACTGTAGCTGCCGGAAAAAATTCAAAGTTGTCGGAATTGAAAAGTAAAAATATGGATAGGCTCGGAATTCAAGTAGGAGCAAACTGTCCTGAAGAAATTTTGGCCGGAAAGTACTGTAGCTGCCGGAAAAATCACTGTAGGTCGCCGGGAAAAAATCAAAGTTGTCGGAATCGAACAAAAAGTTGATGGGTGGGGTCGGAATTGTATTCCGAGCAATCTGTTCTGAAGGAGCGAAGCCAAAAAATGGCCGGAAACAGCCCCACGCGCCGGCGCGTGGTCTGACGCGCCGACAGCTGTAGTGGCGCGTGGGAGCGCGTGACGGGGATTCTCCCGGAGAAATTTCTGGGGTTTGGTCGGAATTGTGAGCCGAAACTCGTGGTGGTCTCGGATTTTGCACAACACCACCAGAAAAGGTAGTTTAGGTATACTGACAGATTGTTTAGTCGCCGGAAAATTGCACGGCGACGAGGTCTTCTTCCCGGAAGTAGCTGGAATGATGCACAGCTATACTATTCTCACCAAAGCTCTGATACCATGTGAGAAAGCACGGGAGAAAAATATAACTGATATGTAAACATGATACAATGAGCCCTATATATAATACACATAACCTAGCCTACTCCTAATACAGTTTAGACTAGACTTCTAATACAGTTAGACTTCTAACATATACAATAATGGGGAAACTGCTTGGAGTTGTTAAATTCTGTGGGATGTCCCATATTAGCTTTTTGTATTGGAATGTCTCTGAGACTGAGGCCACTCAGAGTCTTTATGGTATGAGCTAAGGATTTTTTGTCGGTTGCTTCCCTCTGATATGCAAAGGTATTTAAGTGCACTTCTTTTTCCTTTACATAAGAGGCTGACATCTTGTCTTACTTCTGTTTGTTGACAACACAGTTTTTGTCGATAATAAAATAGGAAGAAAAGAGAATTTGTAGGAAATTACTTCGAGCAGTAGTCCTGCAGAGAGTCCCGGAGAATCAAATTGAAACTATCCATGTACAAGCAACTAACTACTCTTTGAAATGAAAAGAAAAAAAAAGATAAGGTAAATAATTTTATTAACACAAAAATGGGAGAACCCCGTATACAAACAGTATACCAAAAAAGAGAACCTACACCAAAACATGGTTCTCACCGATAGATACCCAATCATCTATACAAATAGCACCTCAAGGTACCCCGAAAGGAAATTAAAGACAGGAGACTGTTTTGCAACTTTACAAAGTCAATCTCAACTGTACAACGCATTTTTCACTGCGCCCGACATCACCCAATGTAAACCAAACCAATTAAGGACCGTCATCCATAGTCGTGAACCACTCTACAGTGCAAAAAGCGATGATCAACGTCTTTACTTGAGCCTTTACAATACACAATACATACACTATTCGACCCTTATTTATAACAATACATAATATATACACTAATCGAACCTTATTTATAATAATACACAATACATATACTAATCCTATTCCATGTGGGACTATACTTATTTATAAATATATTAACTATCTAACACTCCCCCTCAAGCCAGTGCATACATATTGTATATACTGAGCTTGTTACATATGTAACTAATACGAGGACCAGTGAGGGACTCGCTGAAAATATCTGGAAGCTGATCATTCGACTTCACAAACTTTATAGCAATATCTCCTTAAAGTATCTTTTTTCCTGATGAAGTGACAGTTAATTTGAATGTGTTTAGTCCTCTTATGGAACACCAAATTTGATCCAATGTTAAGGGCAACTTGATTATCACACACAAGTTTTATATGGTTGATTTCACCAAATTTCAACTCCTTGAGCAACTGTTGATCCAAACTAGCTCACATGTTGCCATAGCCATTGCTCAATATTCTGCTTCTGCACTAGACCAAGCTACCACATTATGTTTCTTGCTTTCCCAAGACACCAAATTACCTTATAATAAAACACAATATCCAGATGTAGAACGTCCACGAAAAGGTGATCCTGCCCACTCAGCATCTGTGTAGCCTACGATCTGCTCATGACCTCGATTTTCGATTCTCGAACAATACTCTTTTGCTTTTGGCTGATTTTATAACTCTATTCCACTACTATCACAGGGAGAATTCATAAACTAACTTACTACACTCACATGAAAGGAGATATCAGGTCCAGTCATTGTGAGGTAATTCAACTTACCAATGAGCAGTCTATATATTGCAGCATCACTAAGAGTCTCCCCTTGTCCTGGTAGAAGTTTAACATTCAGATCCGTAGGAGTGTTAATGTGTCTACAACCTGTTATTCCTGTCTCCTCAAGAATGTCTAAGGCATACTTCCACTGTAAAATAACAATACCTGAGTTGATTGAGTGACCTCAATTCTTAGAAAATACTTCAATGAGCCTAGATCCTTATTGTGGAAGTGCTGATAGAGATGTGGCTTCAAACTAGTGACACTATCATGATTATTCCCGGTAATAACTATATCGTCTACATAAACCACCAAATAAATACATAAATTTTGAGAATAATGCCGATAAGATGCAGAATGATTGGCTTCACTAGGGGTCATGCCAAACTCCTGAACAATTGTGCTAAACTTACCAAACCATGCTCGAGCAAACTATTTCAAACCATAGAGTGACAAGCACAACCGACATACAAGGCCACTAGACTTACCTGATCAACAAACTAGGGGGTTGTTCCATGTAAACTTTATTTTAAAGGTCATTGTGGTGAAAAACATTCTTAATATCCAATTGATAGAGAGGCCAATGGCGAACAAGAACCGTAGATAGGAAAAGGCGGACAAATGTTACCTTAGCCACGAGAGATAAAGTATCACTGTAATCAAGCCTAACTATTTGAGTATAACCTTCAGCAATGAGACGGGCTTTAAGGCGATCAATTTGACCATCTGGACCAACTTTGACTGCATACACCTACTAGCATGCCGCCTCCACGCAAGCCCTCGATCACTAAGCCGACCTCGTCCGCTCGGAAGGACACAACCTTGGCCAGCCTTTCGAGTTCTACCCCCGCTACCACAAATATCACAACCCATACAACGCTCGAGGGTACCTTGCTCCCACTCAAAAAATTAAGAAAAGTTGGTGCTTTCAAGGCCAGTGTGGAGTAGCTAGAACGGATGGGAGGTAATTCGTTCTACATTGAGCGGCTTGCTAAAGCCTTGTGTTTGTTTCAGTGACCTGATATCTTCGTTTAGGAAGTCCCTATAGGTAGAGAATCAAGCTCCCATTTACTATTAGCATGTAAAGATGTCATCTCTTCGATCATATTTTTGTCGCCATCCAGGATGAGATAACATATCACTTGTGGACTTAGGGATAGAAATGGAGGACAAAGATGACACAAAGGCATAATGGGGTGTCGATAAATGATAATAACTCAAACCAATATAATGGGGATTGAGATTAAGAATGGATCTAATACCTTTCGAAGTGTGATCGTAGGCTAGAAGGAGACAAGTCCACAGTAGGTGAAGGATCCGATACACTGGACTTGGTGCTAGACGACGATGATAAGTCAGGAGTGGTGGAGCTGTAAAAGGTTGAACTGGACTAGGTGATGGAAGTGGCGCTATAGGTGATAGAACTGGAGCTATAGGTGGTGGAGCTGGAATTAGAGCGGTAATTGATGGAACTAAAGCTGTAGGTGTTGGAGCTGGAGTTGAGGAGGAAGATGAATGGGAGATAGTTATTGAATCTCCAAAAGATGGAACTAGTAACACCTCAAAAATATCTAAGTGATTACCTGGACGGCTGGACATGTGAAGTATGGATGGGTTTCAAAGAAGGTAACATCAACAAACAGAAGACACCGCTGGAGGTCGTGAATAGCATCGATATACCTTTTGCATTCTCGAGTAACCCAGAAATATGCATTTAAGAGTCGGATGCACCTGAATCAATGAACCAAGAAATCTCAAGAATGTGCTGTGTAGCAGATTGTATGAGTAGGATACAAGCAGTTTTAATGAGATGCCTATTCTTTCTTTCAGCTACCCCATTTCGTTGAGATGTGTATGGACAAAATATTTGATAAATGATCCCATGAGAGTTCATAAACCGCTGAAATAGGGAAGACAAATACTCTAGGGAAATGGGAGCGAGTATGCTTACCGAGCTGACTTGACTTACTCTTTAAAGTGAACAATTGAGACAAACTGAGGTTTTTGATAAATTGGGATGTCCCAACCGTGTATGTAATAAATCCAGTGAATCAGTTGAAGAAAGACAAGACGTGATTCCATATGATTTAGCGGATAAGGTAATAAAGTCCATTTGATTTATGCCCGGTACTAATAATCCGATTCGTCATGCGTTCCTGTATAAAAACAAGGTTATCAAGAAATAAAACTAAGCATTTAAGTGATTTGGCTAAGCGACTAACGACTATGAGGTTAAAAGGATTACCGAGAACATAAAGAACTGCATCCAAAGGTAAGTAAGGAAGTGGACTTGCTTGACCTATTCCAGTTGCCATGGTTTGAGACCCTTTGGCCATTGTGACGGTTGAAAAGATTGAGAATATGAAATATTAGTGAAAAAAAATTTGTTACTAGAAGTGTGATCAAATGCACCCGAATCAATGGACCAAGAGTCGGATGAAGGAAATTAAGAGACACAAGTCACGCTATTACCTGTTTGTACGACAGAAGCTATCTCAGAAATGTCTGCTTACGTGCTTTGTAATGAAGGAACTCAATTTAATCCGGTAAAGAAACCAATTAACTATTCAAAGTATTAGTTCCCATTTTGTTACGATTAAATTCAAATTACTTCCGAGTATAGACAAGTGACGATGTCCACAGAGAATGTGGCCAGAAGCACTTGCAAAAAACTGGAAGATGATTGAACTTGCTGGAATATGTTGCTGGAAAATTCTGATTTTACGGAAATTCTCAAATCTAACTTGTGAGTCCTAGCTGGATCCCAAAGAATATGAGAAGGTACTGTTCACACCGGAAAACACTGTTAAGCAGCAAACGCTATTGAATTTTGGGAAAAATAAAAAAGCACTGCTCACCCGAAAATGTTGTTCACTGTTATCGAGTGAGTAGGCTCGGACAGTGAAGAAAAAATAGGACCAGTCGCCGGAATATGAAAAAGAAAGTCAGCTGGAATCTGGAAATCTCCGCTGGAAAATAAAAAAGTGGTTGAAGTTTTGTGTAATCTGGAAGGGTAGGCTCGAAATTACCTCCTGAATAAGCTGTTCTAATGAAGTTTTGCCAAAAAGTGGCTGGAAAAAGCTTCACGTGCTTGCGCGTGTTGGAATCTCGCCGGAAAATATTCCGCCCCATGAGGGCGCATGAGAGGGGTTTTGCTGGATATATTTTTACCGTTTAGTCGCCGGAAGCCGATCTACCTCGTGGATATGTTGGTTTTTGCACTACTCTGAGGGAAATGAACTTTCACGCGGATAGACCTATGGTCACCGGAAAACCGGTTAACTGATTCCTTCTTCCCGGAATTGCTGGTATTTTTGCACAATGATGAATCTTTGGCTGCTCTGATAGTATGTGAGAAATTACATGGAAAATATATATTATTCATGTTTATTTACTATAATACAAGGAGCGTATTTATATCTATGTTCTAAAAATACATGCTACTCCTATTCCAAAGTGGGACTAAGCATACTAATATATACATAAACTATCTAACAACATTTTGTCATTGAGTGGGAGTGTTACCAGAATTAGGTACAGAGGTATTTCTTGTATTCTCTTATATGTCTCTTATGCCTACCTCTGTTTAATAGGTTCGAGCTGGTTGTTTCTCGGAGATTCCCCCTAGCTCTTTGGCTGGACATCCACTTCTGAGTTTCGTTTTCAACTCTTTACAGGTAATATGTATTGCTTAACCTAACATGCATTGGTAATGGTCTAATGGTTTCAAGTTGCTTCAGGTTCAGAAGTTACTAATGCCCATTTACCTACTTAAATGGCTAACAGGTCTCGTCTTCATTTGATCTAGCCATTGAAGTTCTCACTGAACTTGTAAGTCAACATGAGGTAAAAGATACATTTTCTTCTATAGTAAATTATGTGAGATTCTCCACTGGTTTCTTTAAGACAAGAGGGGTTGCTCTGATGGTAAGCAACCCCCACTTCCAACCGAGAGGTTGTGAGTTCGAGTCTCCCCAAGAGCAAGGTGGGAAGTTCTTGGAGGGAAGGATGCCGGGGGTCTATTTGGAAACAGCCTCTCTATAAGGGTAGGGGTAAGGTCTGCGTACACACTACCCTCCCCAGACCCCACTAAGTGGGATTATACTGGGTTTTTGTTGTTGTTGTTGTCTCCACTGGTTTCTTTATTATTTTAAGAAAAACAGAGAAAAGGGATGGGAAAATACATATACTCTCCCCATGAATTGGACATTTGGAGCGTGGAGTAACATATCATGGGCGGTCCAACATTGGATAGACCAATTACGAAGATGAGTCCGGCTCGGACCATTTTAGGAAAAATATCCAACCCAAAACCTTAAAGCTATATGTAAAGTGACCAAGATCTTTATAAGCCCTTATAACTCATCTCCGACGTATTTAAGCTAACACCCTCACATTGTGATTCAATTTCGAGGTTCACTCACAAATTTAGTCGTAAGTATACTATTTTGAGAATTGGGTAGCCAAAAGTTGGCCTGATACGCTGTTAAGAAAACGGACCTTAGCCTAACTTAACTCCAAAAGTTAACTTAATTGACATTCTAACATCCACCTTTTAGGGTTGGACATTTGGAATGTGTTAACTTCTATACTCATCTCGTGTGGATTGTGTAAGGGCTTTTTTTGACAAGTAATTGTAGAAACTGTATTGATGTATAACAACAGAAGTTGAAGTAGTTACATCCAAAGAGAATTAAACATTACATGGAGTGTAAAGAGCTTAGAAAATCTATCAAGATGAGGGGCTTTAAAACATTGACCGTGGCCAAGTTACACCATTGGTACCAGAGGTGGCCAGGATTTTCCGGGTGTCAAAAAGTAAACAGGATAGGGGCTTACAGTGGCTGGGGGCTGCGGACTGACAGTCTGTGGTGTAGCAGCGGCGGCAAGGCAATGGGAAGGTGAGTGTCGGACAATGAATATAAAGTGGTGCTGGCAGAGGAATTGGGGCAAAAGAAGAGGGTTTTATTTTTGACGCGATATAGAAGGTTTTGTGGGAAAAAAAGAACTTTTAGGAGCCGTTTAGACATAATTTGATTGAAATTTAAAATAGAAAAAGTATTTGAAATTGGCGTTGATCTTTCATTTAAAGAATACGAGAAAAATCAGCAAGAATTAAAATATAAAAACAAGTTACCAGGAACTAAAGAAAAAGAAAGAATATAAGAGGACAATAGAATAGGTGAACTCGGATGTCTCTGTAACTAATTGTTGCAGCAAACAAAAAGATTAAAGTTGCTAGTAGCTAGCTGGAGTCGAATTCCAGCAGCTTAGTTTAAATACTTGGCCCTTTGCTACTGGCGGCACCCTGAGCGATTCGAAATGTGGGTGCCTCTTTAATATAATTATGCTATTTCTTCTATATGTCTACATACACATACACTTTCCAGACCGAGGATTGTGGGTGGCGATGCACCCTTCCTCTCTATGTAGACCGCCCCTGATTGGTGCTCTTATGTGTAAGGATGCAGGGAAGATGTGAATCATTTGCTGCTCCATTGCCTGATGGCGTACTGGTTGTTGTGTACCATATGAAACATATTTGGGGTGGAACAAATAATACCAAAAAGTATTAGATATATGTTGGCAGGGTGTAAGTCCTGAAGAAAGAAATAATGGGGAGAGCATGGGAGATAGCTCTGTTGGAAATCATGGGAACTATATGGAAGGAAAGAGAAGCGCATTTGAAAAATTGAAAATATATGTGCATGATTGAGTGCTATTAGTAGCGAATCATACTTGTTAATATTTTCTACTTTTGTTGTGCATATTGTATGGGGGATTCTCCCTTTCAAACAATAAAATTACTTATTTCATCAAAAAGTAACTAATATGGGATTCATCTGGATGATTTACGCCAAACAAAATTGGCCCAAGTTAGTTCTCTTCTTTGGACTTTAAACGAACCTCTTACTTTTGCATTTGCAGTGTATACCACAAGTTTTGTTATGCAAAGTTGGATTTCTTAGAGATATACTTCTTCTCCCAGCTCTTAACAGTGGAGACGAGACTGTGATAAGTGGTCTTGCTTGTTTTTTGTCAGAAATTGGTCATGCTGTAAGTATCTTCAAACTTCCGAGCTGGAAAAGGGTCTTTTACTCTATTGATTCTTGCAGTCAAATAGACTAAATGAGTCCTACCTATGCTTCAAAAACTTAGCATCAAGGATCTGCAAAACTAATTAGCTATTTTTTCCCTTGATAACAGGCTCCGTCTTTGATTGCTGAAGCAAGTCCTGAAGCATTTGTACTGACTGATGCACTCTTGAGGTCAGATGCCATTTCTTATATTTGCTTTATGTGTTGCAAGCAACTCATTTACATAGGTTCAAAGTATGAAAGCATAAATCCTGGTTCTATCATCGTTGATTGACTTCATCGTAAGCATAGTTGACTGTAAATCTGAAGCTTTCTTTATACTTCCCCTATTGCTGGCTTCTTTCACCAAGAGAGGCGCTTGCATTAATGAATTCAATTGAGATATAAAGTAGAAGAATCAGTATGGTCCCAAGTGAAGTTAATGCTCCTTTATCTAGTTGACACTGTCTATCCTGATATGTTCTTCAGTTGTATTTTATAAGGAATAGGCTGTTTGAGAATCAATCTTAGAGTAGATTATTGGGGATACTGTCAACATTGTTTTTGCTATTATCTAGAAGTTGTGAAGCTTCTTTTCTATTTCACTGCCGTTAGCAATTTTTCTATGTATTTTTCCCCATTTAAATGCAGTTTTAATTTAATTTTGAGATCATGTGGCTTGAAGTTGAAGGTTTTGGGGCTCTGGTTGAAAAATGGTGGAACTACTATAAGGTGCAGGAATCTCTAGAACCCAGGTATTAGCCAGTAAACTGAGAATATTAAAGAATGATATAAAAAAATGGAACTCGGAGGTATTTGAAGTCAAGAAACAGCTACTATTCTGTAAAAAATACATCAACTGGACAGAGTTACAGTAGAAATATGGTCAACGAGGGTTCATATAACCGACCTCAAGCTTGTTTGAGATTGAGGCGTAGTTATTATTTGTTTGACAGAGTTACAAAAAAGGATGAAATAGCTACAAGGAACACACTGGAAAAAGAATTGGAAGTGACTGGTAAAGTTGAAGAGACATCTTGGAGGGAAAATCCAGATATTTATGGTTAAGGGAATGGGACAAGAACATTTTTTGAGATGATGGCAAAACACACAGAAGTTATAACAACATTGATAAACTGCTGGTTGATGGAACAGAAAATGAGGATCCAGATGCAACAAAAGGGGAAATCTTGAGTTATTATTAAAATATGTTCCATGAAGCAGAAAGTTGGAGCCCAGATTGGATGGACCAAGATTTGATAAAATTTCAGAGCCAGACAGGGAATGGCTGCAGAAATCCTTTCCAGAGGAAGAAGTTCTCATGACCTTAAGAAACAGGGCAGGAGACAAAGCTCCTGAAATCTGATGGAAACTTTTGAATATTTACACTTGGAAGAGAATTTTGAAAAGAGTCTAAATGCAACCTTCTGCCAATTGTGGGACTATACTGGGTTTGTTGTTGTTGTAGTCTAAATGCAACCTTCATTGCATTATCTCCAAAAAAGAAAGAGGCTGCATAGCATTGAGATTTTAGACAGTATGCCTTTTAGGCAGTGTCTAAAAAGATCATAGCTAAAGTCCTCATTGAGAGGCTAAAAAGTGTAATGGGCAGATTGATCTCAGGCACACAGATGCATTTATCCATGGCAGAAAAATTAAGGATGCGATTTTAGTTGCCAGTGAGTGTTAGACTCAAGAATTAGGTAAGGAGAAGCTGGAATAGTTTGTAAATTAGACTTGGAAAAGGCCTAAGACCACCTAAACAGGTCTTTTCTGTTGAAATTGTTGGTACACATGGGATTTTGTGACAAATGGATAAATTGGATGAAAGATTGCATTGCCTCTGTGATGTTCTTTATCCTCATTAATGGCAGACCAGTGGGCTACTTCCCATCAAAAAGAGGCATAAGGCAAGGGGATCTCATCTCTCGTTACGGTAAGTATTGGGAGCTTTGAGCAAGATGTTAAAAATCACAGTCAGAAAAGGCTGGATCAAAGAGTTTAGAGTGGGAAATGGTGGTGATAATCAGCTGGATCTTTCACATTTGCTGTACGCAAATGATACCTTGATACTATCGGTACTTCCTGTCCAAGAGCTGCCTGTTTCCAGTGAACATAGTGAACAACATTCAATCCCTGGCTGCAATACTAGTATGTAAATGTAACATTTTCATGCTACTTACCTTGGTTTACCACTGGGGGCTCAACATGGACAAGGAGTAATCTTGAAGGGTGTGCTGGGTAAGACTTACACTAATAAGAATGTCTTAGACGGGATACTGAGTGCAAGTTCAGTGCCGTGCCGCGGGAAGCGGGCATGGACGTGAGGCTTGGATCGCATGTCATTCCCAAGAGAGGCAGTTTCAAGTACCTTGGATCGGTTATCAGGGGGATGGGGAGATCAACAAGGATATCACACACCGTATATGGGTGGGTTGGATGAAAGGGAGTTAGCATCTGGAATTTTGTGTGACAAGAAAGTGCCACCGCTACTCAAAGGTAAGTTTTATAGAGCGGTGATTAGACCGGCCATGTTATTTGGGGATGAGTATTGGCCAGTTAAGAACTCACATATCCAGAAGATGAAAGTAATAGAAATGAGGATGTTGAGGTGGATGTGACTGATGGATAAGATTAAGAATGTAGATATTCATTATTCGGGAGAAGGTGTGCGTGGCTCTCATGGATGACAAGATGGGGGAAGCGAGGCTCAGATGGTTTGGGCATGTACATAAGGGAAGCCCAGATGCCCCGGTAAGAAGGTGCAAGCGGTTGGCGTTGGTGGGTACGAGGAGAGGTAGATGGCGGCCTAAGAAGTATTGGGGAGAGGTGATTAGGTGGGATATCGCGAGGCTTCAGATCTTCGAGGACATGGCCCTCGATAGGAAGCTGTAGAGGTCGAGCATTAATGTTGTAAGCTAGGAAGTAGTTGAGCATATTTCTATCTCATACCAGTGTGAGGCTAGTCTGATAGGATTTTGTCTTAGACTACTAGTGGCAAATGTTGTGTTCACACTACTCTTCCGTTTTCATAGTGTCGGGACTTATTAACTGGTTATTATTTTTGCTTTCCATCTGTTTACTAGTTCTTGTGATTATTATTGCTATGATTTTTTTGATGGTACTAATATATTGTCTCTTTTCGTCTTCTTGAGTCGAGGGTCTATCGGGTAGAGGTAAGGTTTGCGTACGCACTACCCTCCACAGACCCCACTTGTGGGATTTTACTTGGTCGTTGTTGTTGTTGTTGTTGTTAGTTTCATTGTATAAATAGTAGTAAATAACCCTAATCCCATATATATTAGGAGTATGACATGTATTGTATATATATAGGGCTCATTGTATCATTGTCATAATCAATTAATAATATATTTTTCTCTTGTGCTTTCTCACATGGTATCAGAGCAAGCGTGAGAAATTTATCGTTGTGCGTCAGTCTAGCGATATGCGGGAAGAAAGAACTCAATCACCGTGCAATTTTCTGGTGACCTAAGTGACTAATTGCGTCAAAGTCACTAATTGTCAGCGTTGTGCAAAATCCAACACCACCACAAGGTTCCCAAGAGAGATCCGACCAAACCCTAGAAAAATCACGGAAAAATAGCAATCCACGCGCCGTCACGCGCATGTCGGAACTCTGTCGCCGACGGCGCATCTGTCCCACGCGCCGGTGCGTGAGACCCCTTCCGGTCAGATTTTGAAAAAGTTCTTCAGAACAGCTTCATCTCCTTGCAATTCCGAGTCCATTGGTACTATTTTCGACAGATTTCGACAACTTCGGAATTTTCGGGCAAGCTATAGTGATTTTTCCGGCGTGAACAGTGATCCCCATCAATTTTTTGCTTTTTCCGATACAATATTATATTGGAATTCGTACCTGAAGCCTTTAAATCACAATCCGTTAGATTAAATGCAATAAATCTAATCCAGATGGTTTCTTTACCTGATTATATTGAGTTCCTTCAATACAAAACACTTAAACAGACATCTTCAGGATTAACCTCCGTTGTTCCAACAAATAGTAGCATGACTGGTGTCTCCCAATCTTCACCTTCTGAATCTTAGGTCATTGATTCAGGTGCATTTGATCATATTTCTGGTAACAAATCTCTTTTCACCAATATCTCATATTCTCAATATCTTCCAACAGTCACAATGGCCAATAGGTCTCAAGCCATGGCAACTGCAACAGGTCAAGCAAGTCCAATTCCTTCCTTACCTTTATACTTAGTTCTTTATGTTCCTGGTAGTCTTTTTAATCTCATAGCCGTTAGTCGCTTAGCCAAATCACTTAAATCTGCTGTTTTATTTCTTGATGACCTTGTTTTTATACAAGAAGGCAGTACAGGGTGGATCATTGGTACCGGACGTGAATCAGATGGACTTTATTACCTTATTCTTTCAAAATCACATGTACTCGCATCTTGTCTTACTCCAGTAACTTCTCCCATTACTGATTTATCAGATTTATTACATAAACGGTTAGGACATCCCAGTTTGTCAAAGCTTCAGAAAATGGTACCTGGCTTATCTCACTTGTCCACTCTAGAGTGTGAGTCGTGTCAGCTTGGTAAGCATACCCGCTCCCATTTCCCGCGGCGTCTTGACAATCGAGCAGAGTCACCTTTTACTTTAGTCCATTCAAATGTTTGGGGTCCTAGTCGGGTTAGCTCTGCCTTAGGATTCCGCTACTTTGTCAGTTTCATTGATGATTATTCCAGGTGCACTTGGATATTTTTGATGAAAAATTGATCTGAGTTGTTTTCTAGTTTCCAGACCTTCCATGCTGAAATTCAAAATCAATTTTGGGTTTCTATCCGCACATTTCGTTGTGATAATACCCTAAAGTATTTGTCTTCCCCATTTCACCAATTTATAAACTCCCATAGGATTATTCATCAAACATCTTGTCCGTACACATCCCAACAAAATGGTCACCGTGAGTAGACCTGACATTTCCTTTTCTGTGAGTGTTGTGAGTCAGTTTATGGATTCTACCTGTGATAGTCATGGGATGCAGTTGTTCGCATTCTTCGGTATAAAAATCAGCTCCATGCAAAGGTTTGTTGTTTGAGGATCGCGGCCATGAGCAGATCGTTGGATACTCAAATGCTGATTGGGCAGATCACCTTCTGATATGCGTTCTACGTCTGGATATTGTGTCTTAGTAGGAGGAAATTTGGTGTCCTGGAAGAGCAAGAAACAGAATGTGGTTGCTCGGTCTAGTGCAGAAGCAGAATATCGAGCTATGACTATGGTAACATGTGAGCTAATTTGGATGAAACAGTTGCTCAAGGAGTTGAAATTTGGTGAAATTAGTCAGATGGGACTTGTGCGTGATAATCAAGCTGCTCTTCATATTGCGTCAAATCCAGTGTTCCATGAGAGAACTAAACACATCGAATTTGACTGTCACTTTGTTAGAGAAATGATATTCTCGGGAGATATTGCTATAAAATTTGTGAAGTCGAATGATCAGCTTGCTGATATTTTAACCAAGTCTCTCACTGGTCCTCGTATTAGTTATATATGTAACAAGCTCGATACATATGATTTATATGCATCGGCTTGAGGGGAGTGTTAGTTTCATTATATAAGTAGTAGTAAATAACCCTAATCCCGTATGTATTAGGAGTAGGACATATATTGTATATATATAGGGCTCATTGTATCATTGTCATAATTAATCAATAATATATTTTTTCCCGTGGTTTCTCACAGTTGTTGTAGGGGATACAGACATAGTACTTGTCTCTACATGTGTTGCCCTAAAAAATTGCAAATCGGCTTGACAAGCTAAGGAGGGATTTCTATGGTCAGGGAATTCAGAGAGCCATAAATTTGATCTAGTGAAGTGGTCCAGAGTCACCACTCCTAAACAGTGTGGTGAAATAGGGCAAGAGACTTGAAACTAAATCACAAAGCTTTAAAATGGTTGTGGAGGTTTAGCAGTGATCAAGATGTTTTATGGAAAAAGTTTTCGCTACACAATATGGAACGGTAAACTGTTGGTGTACCAAACAAGTGATATGTTCCTCTGGGTTTGCACTACGGAAACAAATAAGAAACTTATGGGGAGAATTCAAAGAATTGACAGTGATATCAGCTGGTGATGGGAGGAAGAAATAAATGTGGGAGGATCCTTGGCTAGAGGAATCCCCATAATGATTTCATTCCCAGGTTTGTACAGCTTAGCTCCGAAACAACAAGCCATAGTGGCAGATAGACTTGGAGATTGATGGAATTTAGTGCTCAGAAGAAATTGTTTCGACTGGAAAATAGAAAGGCTGGCTCAATCTATTTTGCAACTTGACAGCTTCCATTTATTTGCAAAAGAGCAGGAATTATTTTGGAAAGCTGATAGCAAAGGAAACTTTACCGTGAAATCTTGCTAAAATTTTATTCAAACCAGCAGGATTACAAATGGCCGTGGAGGTTGATTTGGAAGATGAAAGCTTCCGTAATAGCAGCCTGTTTTGGCTGGTTAGCAATGTCAGAAGCATGTTTAACTCAAGACATACAAGAAAAAGGGTGCATTATCTGTACTAGGTGCTACATGTGCACAAAGAGATTGAATCTACTAATCATATTCTCCTATGGTGCCGTAATCTATTAGTATTTTGGGATTCAATGAGTGATGCCTCAATTTATTAAAGAAGCTCTGTTGGCATGGAAGGGCAGAATGTCAGGAAGCACCTCCGGCAGATCTGGAACACGATTCCCATTTGCATTTTTTTGGATAGTTTGTGGAGAAAGAAGCAAGAGATGCTTTGAAGACAAATACACAACATATGTTTGTTTTAGGTCTAGTTTTCACATATAATACCTGGTGTAATATGAAGCTATAAGATATTTTTGTAAATTTCTTAGAATCCCGTCAATCATGGGGGTCGGGAAGTTCTGTTTTGATGTACATAATTTTTGGGACCTTCATGGTCCATCTAATAAAACATCAATAAAACATTAATAAAACATCTTTTACTTATTTAAAAAAAATGCAGTTTTAATACATATGAGTATCTGACATGCCCTGTCTGATGGCAGTTGTGTTTCATTTCCAAGTGAAGATTGGGAGATTGCAGACTCGACTTTGCAGTTCTGGTGCTTTTACCTTTTTCTGATAAAGTTACTTTTGTACAAACTGGGGCCTGTTACTTAGCTATTGACAGGGTCCAGAGCAGATTGCTGAAATGAAATGTGTAGTTCAAAAAGTTCCCCTATCCAAGAACACTCTCGCTTTGCAGGTGCAGTCTTGCCAGCTTCATCCTGGGATTGGATGTAGATAGTGGAGAAAATGTTAAGAGCGTCAAGGTCTTATTTTTTCCTGTTTTCTCGGCGTTGTTGGATGCTCTTTTGTTGCGTTCGCAGGTTAGCTTCTATTTGCATGCATTTGAAGTGCATATTGTATCTTTATTCTGTTTATATTTATTTCCATCCCACGAATCGCTCTATTGGCCTCTCTTTTCATTAACTAAAATGTGGATTTGTTGGATTTTACAATAAAGTTATATGCCAACTTCTATTCTTCACGGGGAATGTATCTGTGATAATTGAAAGAATATTGTGCTTATAGACTTATCACTCAAACAAGGTTTCCTAAGGTATCACATATGGGGATATTTTCCAAGTTATTCCTTTTCCCTGGTTTCCTCTTTCATTTAGGTGCTACTTTCATTGTGATCATCTGGAAATTGGAGGGAAAATATGCCCCTTGGCTGAGGTATCACGGTTGTTTTGCAAGTCGTGTCATTTCTCACTCTACTCTTAAGCTTTACATCTCTGTCTCCTCAAGAATGTATAAGGCATATTTCCATTGTGAGATCTCAATACTTGAGCTAGACTGAGCTACCTCAAATATCCAGAAAATACTTTAATCTGCCCAAATGTTAGTCTGAAACTGCTGAAAGAGATAGGTGCTTCAACTTAGTAATACTATCCTGATCATTGTCGATAATAACAATATCGTTAATATAAATCAACAGAAATTTGAAGCAGAGTGCTGATAAAATGCAGATTGATAAGCTTCACTACGAGTCATGCCAAACTCCTTGATAACTGTGCTAAGCTTACCAAACCAGGGTCGAGGAGACTGCTTTAGACCATAAAGTAACTGGCGCAAGCGACATACAAAGCCACTAAACTCCCTATGAGCAACAAAACTAGGCGGTTTTCTCCGTATAAACTTTATCCTTATGATCACCGTGAAGAAAAACATTCTTAATGTCCAACTGATGAAGCGGCCAATAGCCAATAGAAGTTGTTAGAATAATAGTGTAAATAGGAGATTAGGAGTGAATAACCCTAATCCAATATGTATTAGGAGTAGCATATGTTATGTGTGTATATATAGGGCTCATTGTAGCATTGTAAATAATATGTCAATAATATTTTTATCACGTGCATTCTCATATGGTATTAGAGCAACCTTGAGAAATTTATCGTTGTGCGTCATTCCAGCGATATCCGGGAAGAAAGAACTAAGTCACCGTGCAATTTTCCGGTGATCTAAGTGACTAATTACGTCAAAGTCACTAATTATCAGTGTTGTGCAAAATCTGACACCACCACAAGGTTCCCAAGAGAGATCCAACCAAACCCCAAAAAAAATCACCGGAAAATGGCAATCCACGTGCCTGTCAGAGATCTCCCATCGGCGGTGCATCTGTCCCACGCGCCGGCGCGTGAGACCCCTTCCGGTCAGAATTTGAAAAAGTTTCTTCAGAACAGTTAGGTCGCCTACTAATTTCGAGCCTACCCATCCTGTTTTCATTTGATTCCGACTACTTTGAGTTTTTTCCGGTGACTGTACTGATTTTTCCGGCAGCTACACTACTTTTCTGGCAAAACACAGTGTTTCCTTCATCTGTTTCAGCAAATTGTGAGTTGATTTTTTCTGTTATTCGGTGATAATCCAACGTTGTCTTTGGGAGTCAATGCTTTCGGGTCTAAGAAACCCGGG
Organism: Nicotiana benthamiana; assembly: GCA_034376525.1. NCBI lineage: Eukaryota > Viridiplantae > Streptophyta > Magnoliopsida > Solanales > Solanaceae > Nicotiana > Nicotiana benthamiana. The sequence goes on along the minus strand of JAXGFW010000026.1, from coordinate 51,119 downwards.
TTCTGGCTGTTCCGGTGTCATGATTACCTCAGAATCTTTAATGGGAGGTTCAAACTACTTAGCTTGGGCTTCGTCTGTCGAGTTGTCGTATAAAGGTCAAGGAGTTCACGATCATTTAACAAAAAAGGCTATCGAAGGTGATGAAAAGGCCAAAACACTGTGGGAGAAGGTTGATGATCAGTTATGTAGTATCCTGTGGCAATCTATTGATTCCAAGTTGATGCCCTTGTTCCGTCCATTCCGGACATGTTATTTAGTTTGGGAAAAGTCTCGTAATTTATACACTAATGACATATCTCGTTTCTATGATGTAATATCCCGAATGAGAAGTTTGAAGAAACAGGAATTGGATATGTCTACTTGGGACAAGTACAGGCAGTCATGGAAGAATTTGAGATGCTGATGCCAGTTTCTGCTAGTGTTAGAAGTCTAACTGTATTAGAAGTCTAGTCTAAACTGTATTAGGAGTAGGCTAGGTTATGTGTATTATATATAGGGCTCATTGTATCATGTTTACATATCAATTATATATTCTTCTCCCGTGCCTTCTCACATGGTATCAGAGCTTTGGTGAGAATAGTATAGCTGTGCATCATTCCAGCTACTTCCGGGAAGAAGACCTCGTCGCCGTGCAATTTTCCGGCGACTAAACAATCTGTCAGTATACCTAAACTACCTTTTCTGGTGGTGTTGTGCAAAATCCGAGACCACCGCGAGGTTCGGCTCACAATTCCGACCAAACCCCAGAAATTTCTCCGGCAGAATCCCCGTCACGCGCTCCCACGCGCCACCACAGCTGTCCGCGCGTCAGACCACGCCCCGGCGCGTGGGGCTGTTTCCGGCCATTTTTTAGCTTCGCTCCTTCAGAACAGATTGCTCGGAATACAATTCCGACCCTACCCATCCACTTTTTGTTCGATTCCGACAACTTTGATTTTTTCCGGCGACCTATAGTAATTTTTCCGGCAGCTACAGTACTTTCCGGCCAAAATTTCTTCAGGAAAGTTTGCTCCTACTTGAATTCCGAGCCTATCCATATTTTTACTTTTCAATTCCGACAACTTTGAATTTTTCCGGCAGCTACAGTGCTTTTCCGGCAGCTACAGTGCTTTTCCGGCAGCTACAGTGTTCCTGTTTTCCGGCAGCACCAGTTTTCAGTCCTCTGTTCAGTTTCAGCGAGTTTTCAGTTGATAATCCAACGATGTCTTTGGGACTAGATGCTTTCGGGCCTAAAAACCAGGGTTCTGGCAGTTCCGGTATTATGATTACCTCAGAACCTTTAATGGGAGGTTCAAACTACCTAGCTTGGGCTTCGTCTGTCGAGTTGTGGTGTAAAGGCCAAGGTGTTCAGGATCATCTAACCAAAGAGTCTAGTGACGGAGATGAAAAAGCCAAAGCACATTGGGAGAAGATTGATGCTCAACTATGCAGTATTTTGTGGCGATCTATTGATTCCAAGTTGATGCCCTTGTTTCGTCCATTCCAAAAATGTTATTTAGTTTGGGAAAAGGCTCGTACTTTATACACTAATGACATATCTCGTTTCTATGATGTGATATCGCGGATGACAAATTTAAAGAAACAGGAATTGGATATGTCTACTTACTTGGGTCAAGTGCAGGCAGTTATGGAGGAATTTGAGACGTTGATGCCAATTTCTGCTAGCGTTGCAAAGCAGCAAGAGCAACGACAAAAGCTGTTTCTAGTTCTTACTCTTGCTGGGCTTCCTAATGATCTTGACTCAGTACGCGATCAGATTTTGGCTAGTCCGACTGTCCCCACAGTTGATGAATTATTTTCTCGCTTACTTCGCCTTGCTGCAGCACCAAGTCACCCAGTGAGCTCTGTTAGATATGTAAATATAGTAGAACTCTAGTTATAGTAGAACTCTAGGTTATTAGTATTATATATAGGGCTCATTGTATTATGTTTAATATCAATTATATTTTTCTCCCGTGCTTTCTCACATGGTATCAGAGCTTTGGTGAGATAATTATCGTTGTGCGTCATTCCAACGACATCCGGGAAGAAATAACTCGGTCACCGTGCAATTTTCCGGTGACCTAAGTGACTAATTACGTCAAAGTCACTAATTATCAGTGTTGTGCAAAAAACCAACACCACCACAAGACTCGGAATAGAATTCCGACCAAACCCCAGAAATTTCTCCGGCAGACTCCCCGTCACGCGCCGCCACGCGCCGCCACAGCTGTCGGCGCGTCAGACCACGCGCCGGCGCGTGGGGCTGTTTCCGGCCAGTTTTTGGCTTCGCTCCAGAAGGACAGTTTGGTCGGCCTTAATTTCCGACCCTACCCATCCTTGTTTCGTTCGATTCCGACAACTTTCAGTTTTTCCGGCGACTTTTCCGGCAGCTACAGAGACTTTCCGGCCAGAATTTCAAAAAGTTTCTTCAGGACAGTATCATCGCCTTCAAATTCCGAGCCTACCCATATTTTTACCTTTCAATTCCGACAACTTTGAAGTTTTTCCGGCATCTACAGTGATTTTCCGGCAAAAAAAAAACAGTTTTCCTTCATCTGTTTCAGCAAATTTTCAACGATGTCTTTGGGAATCGATGCTTTCGGGTCTAGAAACCTGGGTTCGATGTTAAACTACATATGTAACAAGCTCGGTACATATGATTTATATGCACCAGCTTGAGGGGGAGTGTTAGATATGTAAATATAGTAGAACTCTAGTTATAGTAGAACTCTAGGTTATTAGTATTATATATAGGGCTCATTGTATTATGTTTAATATCAATTATATTTTTCTCCCGTGCTTTCTCACCGCGCGTGGTCGCTGTTTCCGGCCAGTTTTTGGCTTCGCTCCAGAAGGACAGTTTGGTCGGCCTTAATTTCCGACCCTACCCATCCTTGTTTCGTTCGATTCCGACAACTTTCAGTTTTTCCGGCGACTTTTCCGGCAGCTACAGAGACTTTCCGGCCAGAATTTCAAAAAGTTTCTTCAGGACAGTATCATCGCCCTCAAATTCCGAGCCTACCCATATTTTTACCTTTCAATTCCGACAACTTTGAAGTTTTTCCGGCATCTACAGTGATTTTCCGGCAAAAAAAACAGTTTTCCTTCATCTGTTTCAGCAAATTTTCAACGATGTCTTTGGGAATCGATGCTTTCGGGTCTAGAAACCTGGGTTCGATGTTAAACTACATATGTAACAAGCTCGGTACATATGATTTATATGCACCAGCTTGAGGGGGAGTGTTAGATATGTAAATATAGTAGAACTCTAGTTATAGTAGAACTCTAGGTTATTAGTATTATATATAGGGCTCATTGTATTATGTTTAATCTCAGTTATATTCTTCTCCCGTGCTTTCTCACAAGCTCATCACAGACACTTGATTCATCTATCCTCGTCTCCCAATCCGTGGACAATCGGGCTTCTCATACTATGGAGTATAGACGAGGAGGAGGTCGTTTTGGAAGATCTAGACCCAAGTGTTCTTATTGTTATAAACTTGGTCACACTCGTGATGTGTGCCATTCTTTACATGGTCGACCAACAAAAAATGCTTATGTTGCTCAGACCGAGCCTACAGGTAACCAGGGATTTTCTATATCTGAAATGGAGTATAATGAGTTCCTTAAATATCGAGCAAGTAAGCAGACGTCTCCACAAGTAGCCACTGTTGCTCAGCCTGATACTTCTGTTGCTGGTAATTCTTTTGCTTGTGTTTCCCAGTCTAGTCCTCTTGAACAATGGGTTGTGGACTCAGCTGCTTCTGATCATATCTCTGGTAATAAATCCCTTTTGTCAGATATTACGTATTCACAGTTTCTTCCCAACGTTACTTTAGCTAATGGGTCTCAAACTAAAGCAAAAGGAGTTGGACAAGCAACTCCTCTACCCTCTGTCACTCTAGATTCCGTCCTTTATGTCCCTGGCTGTCCTTTTAATCTTGCATCTGTGAGTCGTTTGACTCGTGCCCTCCATTGTGGAATATACTTTATTGATGACTCTTTTATTATGCAGGACCGCAGTACGGGACAGACGATTGGAACAGGACTTGAATCAGACGGACTCTACTACCTTAACTCCCTAACATCCTCTAAGGCCTGTCTAGCTGCAGATCCTCCAGACCTACTTCACAGTCGTTTAGGACATCCTAGCTTGTCCAAACTTCAGAAGATGGTGCCTCGTTTGTCCAGTTTATCCACATTAGAGTGTGAGTCATGTCAGCTCGGGAAACATACCCGCGCCTCCTTTCCTCGTAGTATTGAGAGTCGTCCAGAGTCTGTTTTTTCTTTAGTTCATTCGGATATATGGGGTCCTAGTAGAGTACGTTCAACCTTAGGATTTCGTTATTTTGTTAGTTTCATTGATGATCATTCAAGATGTACTTGGATTTTCTTAATGAAAGATCGTTCTGAGTTGTTTTCTATATTCCAAAATTTTTGTGCTGAAATTAAAAATCAATTTGGTGTTTCTATTCGCACCCTTCGCAGTGATAATGCCTTAGAATATTTGTCCTCTCAATTTCAGCAATTTATGTCCTCTCATGGAATTATTCATCAGACCTCTTGTCCTTATACCCCTCAGCAAAATGGGGTTGCAGAAAGAAATAATAGGCACATTATTGAGACTGCTCGCACACTTCTCATTGCATCTCATGTTCCGCTGCGTTTTTGGGGCGATGCAGTTCTCACATCTTGTTATTTGGTTAATCGGATGCCTTCATCTCCCATCCAAAATCAGATTCCGCATGAGGTATTGTTTCCTTAGTCACCCTTATACTCTGTCCCCCCTCGTGTGTTTGGGAGCACTTGTTTCGTTCATAACTTAGCTCTTGGGAAAGATAAGTTAGCTCCTCGTGCTCTCAAGTGTGTCTTCCTTGGTTATTCTCGTGTTCAGAAGGGCTATCGTTGTTATTCACCTGATATTCGTAGGTACCTTATGTCAGCCGATGTCACATTTTTTGAGTCTAAGCCTTTCTTTACCTCTTCTGACCATTCTGACCATCTGGCTATATCTGAAGTTTTACCTATACCGGCCTTTAGGGAGTCTATATCTCCTCCTTCACCTTCCGCTACAGAAGTCTTACCCATTCCAAACGTTGGACCACCTACTGTGGCTCCTCCTAGACTCCATGCACAAGACACTCCACTCTTGACATATCATCGTCGTCCTCGCCCAGCATCCGGCCCGGCTGATTCACTTCCTGCACCTGACCCTGCTCCTACTGCGGACTTGTCTCTTCCGATTGCACTTCAGAAAGGTATACAGGACCACCCTTAATTCTAATCTCCATTATATTGGTTTAAGTTATCATCGTTTGTCATCACCCTATTATGCTTTTCTATCTTTTTTGTCCTCTGTTGCGCTCCCTAAGTCTACAGGTGAAGCATTGTCTCATCCAGGGTGGCGACAGGCTATGACTGACGAGATGTCTGCTTTACATGCGAGTGGTACTTGGGAGCTCGTCCCTCTTCCTTCGGATAAATCTACTGTTGGTTGTCGTTGGGTGTATGCAGTCAAGGTTGGTCCAGATGGTAAGGTTGATCGTCTTAAGGCTCGTCTTGTGGCCAAGGGGTATACTCAGATATTTGGGCTTGATTACAGTGATACCTTCTCTCCAGTGGCTAAGATAGCATCAGTCCGCCTTTTTCTCTATGGCTGCTGTTCGCTATTGGCCCCTGTATCAGCTGGACATTAAAAATGCATTTTTACACGGTGACCTTGAGGATGAAGTTTATATGGAGCAACCACCTGGGTTTGTTGCTCAGGGGGAGTCTCGTGGCCTTGTATGTCGCTTGCGCCGGTCACTTTATGGTCTAAAGCAGTCTCCTCGAGCCTGGTTTGGTAAGTTTAGCACTGTTATCCAGGACTTTGGCATGACTCGGAGTGAAACTGATCACTCTGTATTCTATCGGCATTCTGATTCACGTCTCTGTATTTATCTAGTGGTCTATGTTGACGACATCGTTATTACCGGCAATGACCAGGATGGTATTACTAAATTGAAGCAACATCTCTTTCAACACTTTCAGACTGAGGATCTGGGCACACTAAAGTATTTTCTGGGTATTGAGGTCGCACAGTCTAGCTCAGGTATTGTGATCTCACAACGGAAGTATGCCTTAGATATTCTTGAGGAGACAGGAATGACAGGTTGTAAACCTGTTGACACTCCAATGGATCCGAATTCTAAACTTCTTCCAGGACAGGGGGAGCCTCTTAACGATCCTGAAAGATATAGGCGGTTAGTTGGTAAACTAAATTATCTTACAGTGACAAGACCTGATATTTCCTTTCCTGTGAGTGTTGTGAGCCAGTTTATGGGTTCGCCATGTGATAGTCATTGGGATGCAGTTGTTCGCATTCTTCGGTATATAAAATCAACTCCAGGTAAAGGTTTATTGTTTGAGGATCGAGGCCATGAGCAGATTGTTGGATACTCCGATGCTGATTGGGCGGGATCGCCTTCTGACAGACGTTCTACTTCTGGATATTGTGTCTTAGTAGGAGGAAATTTGGTATCTTGGAAAAGCAAGAAACAGAATGTGGTTGCTCGGTCTAGTGCAGAAGCAGAATATCGAGCAATGGCTATGGCGACATGTGAGCTTGTTTGGGTCAAACAGTTGCTCAAAGAGCTGAAATTTGGTGATGTTAGTCAGATGGGACTTGTGTGTGATAATCAAGCAGCTCTTCATATTGCGTCAAATCCAGTGTTCCATGAGAGAACTAAGCACATTGAGATTGACTGTCACTTTATCAGAGAAAAGATACTCTGGGGAGATATTGCTACAAAGTTAGTAAAGTCAAATGATCAGCTTGCAGACATTTTCACCAAGTCCCTCACTGGTCCTCGTATTAACTACATATGTAACAAGCTCGGTACATATGATTTATATGCACCAGCTTGAGGGGGAGTGTTAGAAGTCTAACTGTATAAGAAGTCTAGTCTAAACTGTATTAGGAGTAGGCTAGGTTATGTGTATTATATATAGGGCTCATTGTATCATGTTTACATATCAATTATATATTCTTCTCCCGTGCCTTCTCACAGCTAGTATTGAAAAGCAACAAGAGCAACGACAGAAGATGTTTCTAGTTCTTACACTAGCTGGTCTACCTAATGACCTTGATTCCGTACGTCGCCAAATTTTGGCTAGTCCGGCTGTCCCCACAGTTGATGAACTATTCTCTCGATTACTTTGTCTTGCTGCAGCACCAAGTCACCCAGTAAGCTCATCACAGACACTTGACTCATCTGTCCTCGTATCTCAGTCAGTGGACTATCGGGCATCTCATATTATAGAGAGTAGACGAGGAGGAGGTCGTTTTGGAAGATCTAGACCAAAGTGCTCTTATTGTCATAAACCTGGACATACTCGTGACGTGTGCTATTCTTTACATGGCCGCCCACCCAGAAATGCTTATGTTGCTCAGACTGAGACTTCAGGTAACCAGGGATTTTGTTTCTGAAGGGGAGTATAATGAGTTCCTTCAGTATCGAGCAAGTAAGCAGATATCTCTACAAGTACCTTATGTTGCTCAGACTGATACTTCTGTTGCTAGTAATTTTTTTTCTTGTGTTTTCGAGTAAAGTATTCTTGGACAATGGGTTGTGGACTCGGCCGCTTCTGATCAAAGCTCTGGTAATAAATCACTTTTGTCAAATATTGCGTATTCACAGTCTCTTCTTACTGTTACTTTAGCCAATGAGTCTCAAACCAAAGCAAAAAAAGTTGGACAAGCGACTCCCCTACCCTCTATCACTCTAGATTCCGTTTCTATGTCCCTGGCTATCCTTTTAATCTTGCATCTGTTAGTCGTTTGACTCGTGCTCTCTATTGTGGTATATATTTTATTGATGATTCCTTTATTATGCAGGACCGCAGTACGAGGTAATTGATTGGAACACGACTTGAATCAAAAGGCCTTTACTACCTTAACTCACTAAAATCCTCCAAGGCATGTCTAGTTACAGATACTCTGGACCTAATTCACAGACGTTTAGGACATCCAAGCTTCCAAGCTTCAGAAGATGGTGCCTAGTTTGTCTAGTTTATCCACATTAGAGTGTGAGTTATGTCAGCTCGGGAAACATACCCGAACCTCCTTTCCTCGTAGTATTGAGAGTCATGAAGAGTGTTTTTTCTTTAGTTCATTCTGATATATGGGGTCCTAATAGAGTCAGTTCAACCCTGGGGTTCTGTTATTTTGTTAGTTTCATTGATGATCATTCAAGATGTACTTGGATTTTCTTAATGAAAGATCGTTCTAAGTTGTTTTCTATTTTCCAGAAATTATGCTGAAATAAAAAATCAATTTGGTGTTTCTATTCATACTTTTCGTAGTGATAATGCCTTAGAATATTTATCTTCTCAGTTTCAGCAGTTTATGACTTCTCAAGGAATTATTCATCAGACCTCTTGTCCTTATACCCCTCAGCAAAATGGGATTGCAGAGAGAAAGAATATGCACATCATTGAGATTGCTCGCACACTTCTCATTGAGTCTCATGTTCCGCTGCATTTTTGGGGCGATGCAGTTCTCACAACTTGTTATTTAGTTAATCGGATACCTTCCTCTCCCTACAGAATCAGATACCGTATGCAGTATTGTTTCCCCAATCACCCTCATACTCTGTTCCCCCTCGTGTTTTTGGGAGCACTTGTTACGTTCATTGGGAAAGATAAGTTAGCTCCTCGTGCTCTCAAGTGTGTCTTCCTTGGTTATTCTCGTGTTCAGAAGGGACATCTTTGTTACTCACCTAATTTTCGTAGGTATTTTATGTCCTCTGACGTCACATTTTTTGAGTCTAACCCTTTCTTTACCTCTTCTGCCCATTCTGACCACCTTGATATATCTGAGATCTTACCTATACCGACCTTTACGGAGTCTACTATAGCTCATCCTTCACCTTCCGGCACAGAAGTCTTACCCGAGTCTACTATAGCTCCTCCTTTACCTTCCGCTACCATATCTTTCTCATGTAGGAGATGAATAGGTCCATTTATGTAGTTCTACAGTTCTACATTCTTTGCACTTATTATACCTACTCAGTTAGATTTAGATATATAGATACTTAGATCTATACTAAGAATTTCAAATTCTTCAAATTCTATTAATAATAAATGTTATCTAATTTCTAATTAGTAATTAGAATTGTCTCGCCCTTGCTTAATTAAAGGCTATTCGCCCGAAGATACGTGTTTGGACTATTCATATCTACTAGAGTGGAATAGCTGTGGTAGTAAGACGTTTTAAAGAGAAAAAGGGGTCCCTATCTTGCTTCTTAATGGCGTCTCTTAGCCGCCATCTTGGGAGAATTGTTCGCGTTGGCCTTTAACAACTTGCTGGTTGATACAACATTTGATGTGCCATTTGTGAAAGGGAAAATTGAGGAGTCTAGCACGGCTCCTCCTAGACTCTCTGTCTGAGGAACGCTGCTTTGACATATCATCGTTGGCCGCACCCAGCATCAGGCCCAGCTGATTCACGTCCTGCACCTGACCCTGCTCCTACTGCGGACTTGTCTCTTCCTAGTACACCGATTGCACTTCGGAAAGGTATACGGACCACCCTTAATCCTTATCCCCATTATGCCGGTCTGAGTTATTATCGTTTGTCATCACCTTATTATGCTTTTCTATCTTCTTTGTCCTCTGTTTCCATCCGTAAGTCTATAGGTGAAGCATTGTCTCATCCTGGACGGCGACAGACTATGATTGGCGAGATGTCTGCTTTATATATGAGTGGTACTTAGGAGCTTGTCCCTCTTCCTTCAAGTAAATATACTATTGGTTGTCGTTGGGTGTATGCGGTCAAGGTTGGTCCGGATGATAAAGTTGATCGTCTTAAGGCTCGTCTTGCTGCCAAGGGATATACTCAGATATTTGGGCTCGATTACAGTGTTACCTTCTCTCCCGTGGATAAAATAGCTTCAGTCCACCTTTTTCTCTCCATGGCTGCTGTTCGCCATTGGCCTCTCTATCAGCTGAACATTAAGAATGCTTTTTGCACGGTGACCTTGAGGATGAAGTTTATATGGAGCAACCACCTGGATTTGTTGCTCAGGGGGAGTCTCGTGGCCTTGTATGTCACTTGCGCCGGTCACTTTATGGTCTAAAGTAGTCTCTTCGAGCCTGGTTTGGTAAGTTCAACACAGTTATCCAGGAATTTGGCATGATTCGGAGTGAAGCTGATCACTCTGTATTCTATCGTCATTCTGCTTCGAGTCTCTGTATTTATCTGGTGGTCTATGTTGACGACATTGTTATTACCGGCAATGACCAGGATGGTATTGCTAAATTGAAGCAACATCTCTTTCAACACTTTCCGACTAAGGATTTGGGTAAACTAAAGTATTTTCTGGGTATTGAGGTCGCTCAGTCTAGCTTAGGTATTGTGGTCTCACAACGAAAGTATGCCTTAGATATTCTTGAGGAGACATGAATGACAGGTTGTAGACCTGTTGACACTCTGATGGATCCGAATTCTAAACTTCTGCCAGGACAGGGGGGAGCCGCTTAGCGATCCTGCAAGATATAAACGGTTGGTTAGTAAATTAAATTATCTTATAATGACAAAACCTGACATTTCCTTTTCTGTGAGTGTTGTGAGTCAGTTTATGGGTTCTCCGTGTGATAGTAATTGGGATGCAGTTGTGCGCATTCTTCGGTATATAAAATCAGCTCCAAGCAAAGGTTTATTGTTTGAGGATTGCGGCCATGAGCAGATCGTTGGATATTCAAATGCTGATCGGGCACGATCACCTTCTGATAGACGTTCTACGTCTGGATATTGTGTCTTAGTAGGAGGAAATTTGGTGTCCTGGAAGAGCAAGAAACAAAATGTGGTTGCTCGGTCTAGTGCAGAAGCAGAATATCGAGCCATGGCTATGGTAACATGTGAGCTAATTTGGATCAAACAGTTGCTCAAGGAGTTGAAATTTGGTGAGATTAGTCAGATGGGACTTATGTGTGATAATCAAGCCGCTCTTCATATTGCATCAAATCCAGTGTTCCATGAGAGAACTAAACACATTGAAATTGACGGTCACTTCGTTAGAGAAAAGATACTCTCGGGAGATATTGCTACAAAGTTTGTGAAGTCGAATGATCAACTTGCAGATATTTTCACCAAGTCCCTCACTGGTCCTCGTATTAACTACATATGTAACAAGCTCGGTACATATGATTTGTATGCACCAGCTTGAGGGGGAGTGTTAGAATAATAGTGTAAATATGAGTGAATAACCCTAATCCAATATGTATTAGGAGTAGGATATGTCATGTGTGTATATGTATGGCTCATTGTAGCATTGTAAATAATGTATCAATAATATTTTTTATCCCGTGCATTCTCACAGAAGTCATGGATAGAAAAAGGCGAATTGATGCTATTTTAGCCACGTGAGAGAAAGTATCACTGTATTCGAGCCGAAATATCTGAGTATATCCTTTGGCAACAACACGAGCCTTAAGTCGATCAACCTGGTCATTCGGACCAACTTTGACTGCATAAACCCAATGACTACCGACAGTAATTATACTTGAAGGAAGAGGAACAAGCTCCCAAGTACCACTCGTATGCAAAGCAGATGTCACGTCAATCATAGTTTATCACTATCCTAGATGAGACATTGCTTCACTTGTAGACTTAGAGATGGAAATAGAGTACAACGAAGATACAAAAGCATAATGGGTGATGACAGACAATGACAAGTTAAACCGCTATAATGAGGATTAGGATTAATTGTGGTCTGTATACCTTTCCAAGGTGCAATCAGTGGACTAGGAGGAGACAAGTCCACAGTAGGAGCAGGGTCAGGTGCAGGACCTGAATCAGCTGGGTGTGGCCGACAGTGATAAGTCAAGAGTGGTTAGGGACCTAGAAGAAGCAACACTAAACATCTTAATAACTGGTATGGGTAAGACTTCTGTGGCTTAGAGCGTAGGAGCAACTATACTCAAAAGTCGGTATAGGTTAGACCTCAGATATATCAATGTGGTCAGAAGAGGTAAAGTAAGCTCTAGACTCAAAAAATGTGACATTAGTTGACATAAGGCACCTACAAAGGTCAGGTGAGAAACAACAATATTCTTTCTGAACACGAGAATAACCAAGGAAGACACGCTTGAGAGCACGGGGAGCTAACTTATCTTTCCCTTGGGCTAAGTTATGAACAAAATATGTGCTCCCAAAATACGAGGGGGAGGAGAGTATAAAGGTGACTGGGAAACAATATAATGCAGAATCTGATTTTGGATGGAAGATAAAGGCATCCGATTAATCAAATAACAAGTTGTAAGAACTGAATAGCCCAAACAACGCAACAGAACATGAGATTCAACGTAAAGTGTCCAAGCAGTTTCAATGAGATATATATTCTTTCTCTATTATGTTGAGGGATATAAGGAAAAAATGTTTGATGAATAATTCCTTGAGAAGTCATAAACTGTTGAAACTGAGAGGATAAATATATTTTAAGGCATTATCACTGCGAAAAGTGCGAATAGAAATACCAAATTGATTTTTTAATTTCAACACAATAACTATGGAATATAGAAAACAACTTAGAACAGTCTTTCATTAAAAAAAGCGAAATACATCTTGAATAATCATCAATACAACAACAACAACAACCCAGTATAATCCCACTTAGTGGGGTCTGGGGAGGGTAGTATGTACGCAGACCTTACCCTTACCCTTGGGTAGAGAGGCTGTTTCCAAATAGACCCCTGACATCCTTCCCTCCAAGAACTTCCCACCTTGCTCTTGGGGAGACTCGAACTCACAACCTCTCGGTTGGAAGTGGGGGTTGCTTACCATCATAGCAACCCCTCTTGTCTCAATAATCATCAATGAAATTAACATAATAAAGTGCTAAGGTTGAACTGACTCTACGAGGACTGCATATATCTGAATGTACTAAAGAGAAAACAGACTCTGCATGATTCTTAACACTACGCGGTAAGGTGGTTCGGGTGTGTTTCCCAAGCTGACTCGACTCACAATCAAATGTAGACGAACTAGGCAATCTAGGCACCATCTTCTGAAGCTTGGATAAACTCGGATATCCTAAACATCTATGAATTAGGACTAGCAGATCTGTAACGGGAGATTCTTGGAGGGATTACGTGACTTAAGGTAGTAAAGGCCTTGTGTTTCACGCCCTATACCAATCGTCTCCCATATATGGGATTAGCTTGTCCAACTCCTTTTGCTTTAGTTTGTAACTCATTGGCTAAAGTAATTGTGGGAAAAGACGGTGAATGTGTAATATTCGACAAAAGTTATTTATTACCAGATATATGATCACAAGAGCCCGAGTCTGTGACCTACAGTCCAAGAGTACTAAACTGAGAAACACAAGTAAAAGAATTACTAGCAACGGAAGTATTGGTCTGAGCACCGAGACTACTTGTGGAGATGTCTACCTAGTTGCTCGATATTAAAGGAACTCATTATATTTTCCTTCAGGTAAAGAAAATCCCCGGTTAGCTGGTTAGCTGTAGTTTCGGTCGAAGCAGCTTGAGCATTTCTGGTGGTCAACCATGCGAAGAATAACACAGTTCACGAGTGTCCAAGTTTATTGCAATAAAAACACTTGGGTCGAGATCTTTCAAAACGACCTCCTTATTGTCTATTTTCCATAGTTTGAGATGCCCGATTTTTCACTGTTTCTGATGTGAGAACATATGAGTCATGTGTCTGTGTGATGAGTGTGATGAGATCACTGGATGACTGGATGCTGCAGCAAGGCGAAGTAATAAAATAATTCATCAACTGTAGGGATAGTCGGACTAGCTAAAATCTGGTCACATACCGAGGTCTAGCAAGTGTAAGAACTAGAAACTTCTTCTGTCGTTACTCTTGTTGCTTTTTAATACTAGCCGAAACTGGCATCAATTTCTCAATTTCCTCCATGACTACCTGTACTTGTCCCAAGTAAGTAGACATATCAAATTCCTTTTTCAAGTTTGTCATTCGCGATATCACATCATAGAAACAAGATATATTATTAGTGTATAAAGTGCGAGTCTTTTCCCAAACTGTATGAAATGTCTGGAATGGACGAAACAAAGCCATCAACTCGGAAGCAATAGATCTGTCACGCTCCATCCTCGGGAAGCGCGACCGGCGCTCAACCGAGTGAACCTGGTCGAGCAAGCCTATTAGACCTTACTTACCCGACTCATTCATGATTCATAAAGCGAACACGTTACCATTAGTTAAATGAGAGATTGTGCATATAAACATCGCTATTTCATTTTACATCATATTCATTATGCCATAGTTAAGTTCCCAAAATTACATTCAGTTTACAATTTAGTGGAATAATAGTTTAAACTACAACACAGTCCAGTGACCCATCCAACACCCATACACAACCCACACGAACGTCTACGGAGCCTTTAAAGATACAAAAGACAGTCATGATAATGCCAGCAACAAGGTCCCGGCTATACCTCAAAACATGGTAACTTATGACAAAAGATGTATTACATGACCCCCGGTGGAAAGGGGGCTCACCAAGATTGCTGAGAGGAGCATGCGCCGCTATCTGTGATCGACACTGTCTGCTGTGGAACTACCTAGATCCATTCAAAGATGTAGTACCCCCGACAAAAGGGACTTTAGTACTATCGAAAATAGTACTAGTATGCATAACATAAACACCGTCACACAGGCAGATAACTTAAACACAAAATCAGTGAAAAACTGTCGATAACACCACAAACATCAAATAAGGGATCACATAAGTGGTCAAGTAAGATTTTTATAGATTTAACTTGGGCCAGTATTAGCATTGCTACCTCATTATTCACAATACCACCGTACTTTTATACGAAGTCCGATCACGACCCAATCGGCTAGGTCATCTCTTTGGAGATATTTTTCCGCAATCTCAATTCCCGTTTCATGTCTAGTTCAATTTCCAACGCAGTACCACTATGTGTGCGGCATGACGTCCGATCACGGTCCGATCGGCTAGGCCGTCTCACTCAAGATATTTCCATTTTCCATCAACCATCTCATTCCATATTTCCCTCACATATTTCAGTTTCTATGGCACTAGTGGCCACAATTGTTATATCACACTTGGCACTTGGCCGATCATAATTCGAGTTCTTTCCCATATTTCACATTATTATCAATTTCGTCAACAAGCCTTTGAATTCAAGATATTAAGTACACACATAGAGAGAAGAATTTATGAATCATGGACATATAGAGTCTTTCACATACTTTTGTAATTTAACACATACTCCATATCTTTAACACATCCTCAAGTTACAAGTTAGCATAATGGGAGCATTCAAATACATTTTTGCACATGGATTCTTACAACACAAACACTATGGAATCTCATCTTCTACCTCAATCAAGGTTGGGACTTACATCAATTGTATGGATACCACGGGGGTTCAATTTGTAAGAGGAGGGGGTTTTAGCCATACATACCTCAATAGAGCTTTTCTTTACGTTCTACCATAAATTCTGGGACCCTTAGTACCTTCAATCTATTTTAGAAATGTCACTAGTTGATTCAAAAGTTAGAAGGATGATCGATACTTTAGCCTATTTGTGCGCATTGTCAAGCACCGGGTGTGCATTATGTTTTTAAGGCCTTTTGTGAAAGGTTCAACCAACCATACCCCTTCCTTTAACATTTTTAGCTCACATTCGTCCTAGGTTCCTTCACTACCCATGCATGCAAACAAATAAACCCCAAGCCTATGAACTATTTTGCTAATTACACATTTTAGAAGAATTTCGAAATTATGAAAACTTGGGGAACTTCACTTGTCGATTCTTCAAAGTTTAAACAAGAACTTGTGGAGCAATTTTGATTAAGGAAACTTCCTCCCTCTTAGACCCTCTTTCTCACTCTAGAAGTACCAGGAAATAGGCTTAAAATGAGCCATTGCATAAGTTATAACGACATGGAGTCAGGTTTAAAATTTAGAAATCTGGAGCCCCGACTCGTATCTGCGGGCGCATAATGGTTATGCGGCCCGCAAAGTGACCGCAAAAATAGCCATCAGGGGCTTGAGTTATACGCCCAGGTCTGCGACCAGTGTGCGTCCGGATACCTATTCTGCGGTCGCACGATGCACCGCATAACCTCCCCTCGCAAAAGCCCAAGAACGATTGTGCGATTGCATAATTGGCCTCAAAATTGGCCAAGTTTTCTACCTAACTATGTGGCCAATATGCGGTCTGCAGAGTGATTATGCGTCCGCATTGTGAGAAGGCACGGGAGAAGAATATATAATTGATATGTAAACATGATACAATGAGCCCTATATATAATACACATAACCTAGCCTACTCCTAATACAGTTTAGACTAGACTTCTAATACAGTTAGACTTCTAACACTCCCCCTCAAGCTGGTGCATATAAATCATATGTACCGAGCTTGTTACATATGTAGTTAATACGAGGACCAGTGAGGGACTTGGTGAAAATGTCTGCAAGCTGATCATTTGACTTTACAAACTTTGTAGCAATATCTCCCGAGAGTATCTTTTCTCTGATAAAGTGACAGTCAATCTCAATGTGCTTAGTTCTCTCATGGAACACTGGATTTGACGCAATATGAAGAGCTGCTTGATTATCACACACAAGTCCCATCTGACTAACATCACCAAATTTCAGCTCTTTGAGCAACTGTTTGACCCAAACAAGCTCACATGTCGCCATAGCCATTGCTCGATATTCTGCTTCTGCACTAGACCGAGCAACCACATTCTGTTTCTTGCTTTTCCAAGATACCAAATTTCCTCCTACTAAGACACAATATCCAGAAGTAGAACGTCTGTCAGAAGGCGATCCTGCCCAATCAGCATCGGAGTATCCAATAATCTGCTCATGGCCTCGATCCTCAAACAATAAACCTTTACCTGGAGTTGATTTTATATACCGAAGAATGCGAACAACTGCATCCCAATGACTATTACATGGCGAACCCATAAACTGGCTCACAACACTCACAGGAAAGGAAATGTCAGGTCTTGTCACTGTAAGATAATTTAGTTTACCAACTAACCGCCTATATCTTTCAGGATCGTTAAGAGGCTCCCCCTGTCCTGGAAGAAGTTTAGAATTCGGATCCATTGGAGTGTCAACAGGTTTACAACCTGTCATTCCTGTCTCCTCAAGAATATCTAAGGCATACTTCCGTTGTGAGATCACAATACAAGAGCTAGACTGTGCGACCTCAATACCCAGAAAATACTTTAGTGTGCCCAGATCCTTAGTCTGAAAGTGTTGAAAGAGATGTTGCTTCAATTTAGTAATACCATCCTGGTCATTGCCGGTAATAACGATGTCGTCAACATAGACCACTAGATAAATACAGAGACGTGAATCAGAATGCCGATAGAATACAGAGTGATCAGCTTCACTCCGAGTCATGCCAAAGTCCTGGATAACAGTGCTAAACTTACCAAACCAGGCTCGAGGAGACTGCTTTAGACCATAAAGTGACCGACGCAAGCGACATACAAGGCCACGAGACTCCCCCTGAGCAACAAACCCAGGTGGTTGCTCCATATAAACTTCATCCTCAAGGTCACCGTGTAAAAATGCATTTTTAATGTCCAGCTGATACAGGGGCCAATGGCGAACAGCAGCCATAGAGAGAAAAAGGCGGACTGATGCTATCTTAGCCACTGGAGAGAAGGTATCACTGTAATCAAGCCCAAATATCTGAGTATACCCCTTGGCCACAAGACGAGCCTTAAGACGATCAACCTTACCATCTGGACCAACCTTGACTGCATACACCCAACGACAACCAACAGTAGATTTATCCGAAGGAAGAGGGACGAGCTCCCAAGTACCACTCGCATGTAAAGCAGACATCTCGTCAGTCATAGCCTGTCGCCACCCTGGATGAGACAATGCTTCACCTGTAGACTTAGGGAGGGCAACAGAGGACAAAGAAGATAGAAAAGCATAATAGGGTGATGACAAACGATGATAACTTAAACCAATATAATGGGGATTAGGATTAAGGGTGGTCCGTATACCTTTCCGAAGTGCAATCGGAAGAGACAAGTCCGCAGTAGGAGCAGGGTCAGGTGCAGGAAGTGAATCAGCCGGGCCGGATGCTGGGCGAGGACGACGATGATATGTCAAGAGTGGAGTGTCTTGTGCATGGAGTCTAGGAGGAGCCACAGTAGGTGGTCCAACGTTCGGAATGGGTAAGACTTCTGTAGCGGAAGGTGAAGGAGGAGATATAGACTCCCTAAAGGCCGGTATAGGTAAAACTTCAGATATAGCCAGATGGTCAGAAGAGGTAAAGAAAGGCTTAGACTCAAAAAATGTGACATCGGCTGACATAAGGTACCTACGAATATCAGCTGAATAACAACGATAGCCCTTCTGAACACGAGAATAACCAAGGAAGACACACTTGAGAGCACGAGGAGCTAACTTATCTTTCCCAGGAGCTAAGTTATGAACGAAACAAGTGCTCCCAAACACACGAGGGGGGACAGAGTATAAGGGTGACTGAGGAAACAATACCTCATGCGGAATCTGATTTTGGATGGGAGATGAAGGCATCCGATTAACCAAATAACAAGATGTGAGAACTGCATCGCCCCAAAAACGCAGCGGAACATGAGATGCAATGAGAAGTGTGCGAGCAGTCTCAATAATGTGCCTATTCTTTCTTTCTGCAACCCCATTTTGCTGAGGGGTATAAGGACAGGAGGTCTGATGAATAATTCCATGAGAGGACATAAATTGCTGAAATTGAGAGGACAAATATTCTAAGGCATTATCACTGCGAAGGGTGCGAATAGAAACACCAAATTGATTTTTAATTTCAGCACAAAAATTTTGGAATATAGAAAACAACTCAGAACGATCTTTCATTAAGAAAATCCAAGTACATCTTGAATGATCATCAATGAAACTAACAAAATAACGAAATCCTAAGGTTGAACATACTCTACTAAGACCCCATATATCCGAATGAACTAAAGAAAAAACAGACTCTGCACGACTCTCAATACTACGAGGAAAGGAGGCGCGGGTATGTTTCCCGAGCTGACATGACTCACACTCTAATGTGGATAAACTGGACAAACGAGGCACCATCTTCTGAAGTTTGGACAAGCTAGGATGTCCTAAACGACTGTGAAGTAGGTCTGGAGGATCTGCAGCTAGACAGGCCTTAGAGGATGTTAGGGAGTTAAGGTAGTAGAGTCCGTCTGATTCAAGTCCTGTTCCAATCGTCTGTCCCGTACTGCGGTCCTGCATAATAAAAGAGTCATCAATAAAGTATATTCCACAATGGAGGGCACGAGTCAAACGACTCACAGATGCAAGATTAAAAGGATAGCCAGGGACATAAAGGACGGAATCTAGAGTGACAGAGGGTAGAGGAGTTGCTTGTCCAACTCCTTTTGCTTTAGTTTGAGACCCATTAGCTAAGGTAACGTTGGGAAGAAACTGTGAATACGTAATATCTGACAAAAGGGATTTATTACCAGAGATATGATCAGAAGCAGCTGAGTCCACCACCCATTGTTCAAGAGGACTAGACTGGGAAACACAAGCAAAAGAATTACCAGCAACAGAAGTATCAGGCTGAGCAACAGTGGCTACTTGTGGAGACGTCTGCTTACTTGCTCGATATTTAAGGAACTCATTATACTCCCTTTCAGATACAGAAAATCCCTGGTTACCTGTAGGCTCGGTCTGAGCAACATAAGCATTTTTTGTTGGTCGACCATGTAAAGAATGGCACACATCACGAGTGTGACCAAGTTTATAACAATAAGAACACTTGGGTCTAGATCTTCCAAAACGACCTCCTCCTCGTCTATACTCCATAGTATGAGAAGCCCGATTGTCCACGGATTGGGAGACGAGGATAGATGAATCAAGTGTCTGTGATGAGCTCACTGGGTGACTTGGTGCTGCAGCAAGGCGAAGTAAGCGAGAAAATAATTCATCAACTGTGGGGACAGTCGGACTAGCCAAAATCTGATCGCGTACTGAGTCAAGATCATTAGGAAGCCCAGCAAGAGGAAGAACTAGAAACAGCTTTTGTCGTTGCTCTTGCTGCTTTGCAACGCTAGCAGAAACTGGCATCAACGTCTCAAATTCCTCCATAACTGCCTGCACTTGACCCAAGTAAGTAGACATATCCAATTCCTGTTTCTTCAAATTTGTCATCCGCGATATCACGTCATAGAAACGAGATATGTCATTAGTGTATAAAGTACGAGCCTTTTCCCAAACCAAATAACATGTTGGGAATGGACGAAACAAGGGCATCAACTAGGAATCAATAGATCGCCACAAAATACTGCATAACTGAGCATCAATCTTCTCCCAATGTGCTTTGGCTTTTGCATCTCCGTCACCAGACTCTTTGGTTAGATGATCCTGAACACCTTGGCCTTTACACCACAACTCGACAGACGAAGCCCAAGCTAGGTAGTTTGAACCTCCCATTAAAGGTTCTGAGGTAATCATAATACCGGAACTGCCAGAACCCTGGTTTTTAGGCCCGAAAGCATCTAGTCCCAAAGACATCGTTGGATTATCAACTGAAAACTCGCTGAAACTGAACAGAGGACTGAAAACTGGTGCTACCGGAAAACAGGAACACTGTAGCTGCCGGAAAAGCAATGTAGCTGCCGGAAAAATTCAAAGTTGTCGGAATTGAAAAGTAAAAATATGGATAGGCTCGGAATTCAAGTAGGAGCAAACTGTCCTGAAGAAATATTGGCCGGAAAGTATTGTAGCTGCCGGAAAAATCACTGTAGGTCGCCGGAAAAAATCAAAGTTGTCGGAATCGAACAAAAAGTGGATGGGTAGGGTCGGAATTATATTCCGACTAAACTGTCCTTCTGGAGCGATCGGAAAAAGTGGCCGGAAAGGCTCTCACGCGCCGGCGCGTGGGCTTCACGCGCCGAGGGTCCTGCCGCGCGTGGGGGCGCGTGAAGCGTCGGTTTCCGGTGATTTTTTCTGGGGTTGGTCGGAATTCTCTCCCAAACCTCGTGGTGGTATCGGATTTTGCACAACACCAACAGAAAAGGTAGTTTAGGTTACGGACAGCCTGTTAAGTCGCCGGAAAATTGCACGGCGACGAGGTCTTCTTCCCGGAAATAGCTGGAATGACGCACAGCTATACTATTCTCACCAAAGCTCTGATACCATGTGAGAAGGCACGGGAGAAGAATATATAATTGATATGTAAACATGATACAATGAGCCCTATATATAATACACATAACCTAGCCTACTCCTAATACAGTTTAGACTAGACTTCTAATACAGTTAGACTTCTAACACGCATAATGGGCCGCAGAAACGCATTACGGTGCGAACATTTTCCTTCAACTTTTTAATGCACAGTTCAATCCAAAAAGTCTGAACTGCCCCTAACTTGGCACCATGATATCCCAGTTTCTAGGAAGAATTTTACGGGGCCTTACAAGATCGCCATAGGATAATGCATAATTGAGCATCTATCTTTTTCCACTGTGTTTTGGCGTTTTCATCTCCATCAATAGCCTTTTTGGATAAGTGATATTAACACCTTAACCCTTGCATTACAACTCAACAGAAGAAACCCATGCTAAGTAGTTTGAACTTCCCATTAAGGATTCCAAAGTAATCATCAAAGTTGAATTTCCAGAACCCGTGCTTTTAGAACCAAAAACATCTAATCCCAAAGACATTGTTGGACAAAATAGTATAAACAAATCAAGAACAATAATAATTCACCAGAAACACTGAGGAAAAGGACACTGTGGTTCGTCGGAAACTGATTAGTCGTCGGAATTTGCACAAGTCTTGCTGAAAAAATAAAAAAATGTTGTGAGAATTTGATGAGACTTCAATGGACAGACTCAGAATAACCTCGTGAGTAATCTATCCAAAAGAAGCTTCGAAAAATCATTGTAGCAACCGGAAAATCAGTGTAGTAGCCGGAAATAGGCTCGGAATTAGTGGACGATCAAACTGTCCCGAAGGACCTTTGTTAAAATGTGGCCGGAAAAGATTGCACTCGCCGCAACATGAACTCACGCGCTCACCGGAACCCTAGCTTTTGCTAGCACGTGAGGGGCTTGCTGCCGAAGAGGTTGGCTAGGGTTTGGTCGCCAATGCTTTTTGAACCTAATGATCGTGTTGGTTTTTGCACAACCCTCACCGAAAGTGTGTTTACGCAGATCTGATCTGAGGAGTCACCGGAAAGACCCACGTTGATTGATTTTTTTCTACCCCAGATGTTTCTCACTGTTGCTCCGATACCATGTGAGAAATATTATGGTAAAAATATATTATTGATGCGTTTAACTATAATACAAAGACCTCTATTTATAACAATACATAATACATACACTAATCTACCCCTATTTATAACAATACACAATATATACATTAATCTTATTTCATGTGGGATTATACTTATTTACCATTATATTAACAATCTAACATAGGTAATAGGTAAAGTACCCACCTTGCAGTCTCTTCAATACTGTCCACTGGTCTTACAAGACTGATCTCATGCTTACTAGGGTTAATCTTGAGTCTTGAGACAAGGTGGAACCGAATAAGAATTTGCCATAAATATGGTATCTTGGGAAGCTTCTGCATTACAAACAATGTCGTCTACAAATAATAGGTGAGTGACCATCATGTTGCTATGCCCTCTAAACGAAGCTAAGAAACCCCACAAAAGACTTCAAGAGACCGCCATATCCATCATTTTGCTCTGCGCTTCCATCATTAATATAAATAACATGGGAGATAATAGATCTCCTGTCTCACTCCCCCTCAAACTTCGAAAGAAAAAACATGGACTCCCATTCACCAGAATAAAGAACATGATAGTAGAAATGCATGATTTGTTCCATCTCCTCCATTTATCTCCTAAACCATTGAACTTACCCACAATAATTTCATAGGATATCTGGCATAATTTACCATCCAATCTTGAAGACTCTTATCTTATTTTGTCCTGCACTAAAGGATTGTTAGTTGTTTTTTCTTCTCTCTTCTCAATTTTTAATGTTGTTGTTCCTCACAAGCTTGTTTGATGGTCTATAATCATTTGTTCATTAGACGCTGCCTCTAAAATTTGATTGGTGGACATATAAAATTTGTGCTAATGCGTTGATATTCCAGTAAATATAAACATATATTACTACAGTGGTAGCAACAACAACAACATACCTAATTGAGTCCCACTAGTAGGGTATGGGAAGGATAGTATGTATGCAAACCTTATACCTATCCTTGGGAGGTAGAAAGGTTGTTTTCGATAGACCCTTAGCCTAAGAAGATAAAAGAACAATAGAAATTAAGCAATAACAATAACAAAGGCCAGAAAGATAATACTAGCAATCTAAGAGCCAAAAGAAAATGGGAGAAAGCAATAACAACAAACAGTAACAACGACAAGATACTAGGAGATCGAAGTGGAAGATAGTAAGAAAACAATACGTAATACTAGTAATCTAAGAAGAACATACTAGCCCTAAAAAACTCGGTATGGAACGGAAAAAAGCTCGACTACTTACTAGCATTCTACCCTTATTTTCAACGTCCACACCTTCCTATCAGCCTGATCACCATACCTGCAAAAGGCAACCGCTTACACCTTCTTACTGAGGCATCTAAGCTTTTGCTCTACACATGCCTGAACTATCTAAGCCTCGCTTCCCTCCATGGGGGCCACGCGCACCTTCACCCTGATATTTTTATTCCTGATGTTATCCAACCTAGCATGCTCGTACATCCATCTCAACATGCTCATTTTTGCTACTTTCATCTTCTGGATGTGGGGGTTCTTGACTGGTCAGCATTCTGTCCCATACATCATAGTTAGTCTAATTACCATATGTAGAACTTAACTTTAAGTCTTGGTGGCACATTCTTGTCACACAAGACACCAGATGCTAACCTCCATTTCATCCACCTCACCCCTTATACTGTGTGTGACATCCTCATCAATCTCCCCTTTTGCTTGGATGACGACCCAAGATACGTGAAACTTCCTTTCTTGGGAATGACTTGTGAATCAAGCCTCACGTCCATGTCCTCTTCCCCGTCACGTCACTGAACTTGTACTCTATGTATTCTGTCTTAGTCCTGCTCAACTTGAAACCGTTAAGGTCCGTCTCCAAACCCCCAACTTCTCGTTAACACTCTCATCAATCAGTACTTTATCATCAACGAATAACATACACCATGGCATGTCCCCTTGAATATGGTGCGTCAGTGCGTCCATCGCAAAGGCAAATAAGAACGTGCTGAGCGCAGATCATTGGTGTAACCCCATCACAAGCGGAAAAATATCCGAGTCTCCTCCCAATGTCCTCACCTGATTCTTGGGTACACTAATCTTTAATGTAAGCTGTAAATCATTTTGATAAACTAGGGTCAAAATAATTTCTAGCTTTTAGTAACCTTCCGTGTACTTACTGTTAATTGTTCTCGTGCATAAAAGTAACCCTAAACTAATTCTATATTTTTCTTAGTCTTTTATTGTATTATTTATTTATTTTGTGTTATGGGTCTCGATTTAAACAGGTGGACGATTCTACCTTTTATGGGGATGGAGTAATGGTTGACCTGCCTGACAGCCTTGAACAATTCAGGATGAACCTAACAGAACTCCTAGTTGATGTTTGTCAGCTTTTAGGTTCTACAGCATTTATCCAGAAGGTATCATTAGCCCAAAAGTTTGGTAATTAATTTTATTTTTGATAAAAATTATATGATTTCATTAATTAAGGTATAAATACCCTATACAACCAGTATTCCAGAAAAAAAAGAGATGCTTCAGAAATAAGTATGGCTCTTTACGAAAGACACCCAATCTTCTATGAAGTTTTCTGAATTAGTTTTTTCTGATTTCTACAATTCTTTTGAGTAGCAGCCATGGTGTAATCCTGGAAATTCCTGCACAGGTTTTTCCTTAGTTTCCATGCTTGACTCAGAAAACTAGACCAGATAATTCGAGAAATATGTACTGTAATTTGAGCCTAACCCAAGAAGCAAATGATTTCCTTTCAAGTTCTTCATCTTTCAATGATTGGACATGTTTTTTGCTTCAGATTTGTCTTTTCTTGGTTGCCCAAGTTTGTCACCTCTCTTCCTTCTCGTCCTATCAATACCTGGCACCATCCATTTACCCTCTCATCTTTAACAGAAACATGTAACCACTATTCATATCTAGTTTCCTATCCAGTATTTCCCTATCATATTTTGCGGTTACTGCTAAATAATGATCTTGTTTGGTTATTTCCCTGTTTAAAATTCTCTTTCTTTTCATCTTTTGACAGCCTTTTAAATACTTCTGGAACTTATTTTCAAGATATCAACTTTATTATCTAACTTCTTCTATTAGTCAAATGACTTTTGCCTTTGTATTAAATATCAGATCTTCCTTGGAGGTTGGACCAGTATCAGCTTAAATATTCCTTGGAAGGAGGTGGAAGCCAAAATGTTTGCACTTAATGCGGTTAGTACTGTTAACCAAAGCCTTGGCAGTAACATATGCATTTTTGTGCTCATCTCCTACTTAATGCTGCATTTATATACTGAATTCTTTGTGGTCTAGAATTGGGATAAAGGTCAGAATCTAAAGCAGAAAATGAAAAGAAAAACATAAAGGACAAACATAAGCGAAAATAAACCATAAAATTCTTTTTTCAAAAATGCAGGAAGAACAGCGTATTTTACATTCAGAACAGTGAGAACGCTTAGTACTTAATAGCATAGACCATTGACTCTATTTTAGCTGCGTTATGAACTCACACATCTGTGTGCGAGAGGCAGAGGCTCAATTGCTGTAGTTAACACCTAGTATTAATTGCACCTGTTAGAATATGTAATAATAGAACCCTAATCCAATATGTATTAGGAGTAGCCTAATCCAATGTTTATTAGGAGTTATATTCTTCTCCAGTGCTTTCTCACATGGTATCAGAGCTTTGGTGAGATAATTATCGTTGTTCGTCATTCCAACGACATCAGGGAAGAAATAACTCAGTCACCGTGCAATTTTCCGGTGACCGAAGTGTCTAATTGTGTCAAAGTCACTAATTATCAGAGTTGTGCAAAAAAAACCAACACCATCACATCTACAGTGAGTATATTATAGCTGTGCGTCATTCCAGCTACTTCCGGGAAGAAAGACCTTGTCGCCGTGCAATTTTCCGGCGACTTAAGCGGCTGTCCGTAACTAAACCACCTTTTTGTTGATGTTAACTATATATGTAACAAGCTCGGTACATATGATTTATATGCACCAGCTTGAGGGGGAGTGTTAGAATATGTAATAATAGAACCCTAATCCAATATGTATTAGGAGTAGCCTAATCCAATGTTTATTAGGAGTTATATTCTTCTCCCGTGCTTTCTCACAGCACCAATGCACTTATATCTGGCTATAGAGCTCGAATACTTAAACTGTTGTTAATGAAAATTATGAATCCTTTATTTTAGATGTCTGGAAGAGATAAAATAATGTTTTCAAAATCCAAAGCTGAACTAAATAATAATTAGAAGTGTTATGAAATAATATAAAAGACAAGAACAATAATGCAAGAACAAGAGCAATAGAGAGAAGAGTAGAGAGAGTTCTTCTTATTGATACTTAGAGAATGTTAGGGATGTTTTACAATGGTAGAGGGCACCTCTATTTATAGGGAGGAGGATGATTTAGCTACCAAGAATAGAACTCTAGAATCTCTCTAATTAAAGACATTCACCTTAAATAGAAGTGTATTTATAACACTCCCCCTTGAATGTCTATTCAATGATGTGCCTCGTTAAAACCTTAAAACAAAACCCAATGGGAAAAATTAAAGTAAGGAAAAAGAGTACACATGTTTGAATATGCGCCATTGGTTGCCTCGTTAAAAACCTCGCAAGGAAAACCCGGTGGGACAAAACCTTGTAAGGGAAAAAGAGTGCAACGCGCATTAACTCCCCCTAATAAGAACATCAATTTATATCCTTGAGCATTTGCATTCCAATCTTGTGCATCATCTTCAAAACGATCTTTGGTAGAGATTTGACAAATCAACCATATTGACTTGAATAAATATTCCGCACCTTGAAATCATCATTCTTGATAGATATGAACATCTTCATATAATGTCGTGGAATAACTCTTCAATATCTCTATAGATGCATTCTCAATGCCATCATGCTTATAGTTATAGCAAGATACATATGTACACAAATTGTACTAAGGATTTGGTACTTCAGGACCAAGAATTGCATATGCTTCAAGCAACTTAAATCTTTCAAGTTAAGTCATATAAGCCATATAATAGACTTTAGATGCATATCAAGTTTTCCATGTCATGCTAGACAAATAAGATATCGAAAACTGACTATACATACCTTTGGCTTTTTACTTTCAAGCATTTGAACTATAGGTTCAAAACTACATGTCTTTCATATGGAATCAATTCTTCTTGAATTGTATCTCTTCCATTTAGTTACTTTCTTTGGGTCAGCAAATGCGTATAGCATGCTTTGCAATATGTTGCAATTGAATTATCCCTTTTATGAACTTCAGGTTCATATCATGATATTCGGGGATATACATATACAAATGATAATTCATCCCATGTAACCTTTTCTCAAGTGTTTATCATGTCTCCCCCTCATGTTAGAAAAGCTAACTTGTTTCCTCAACTTTGGGAAATCATCTTTGTGCATTATCATGTCAATATACACGGCACATTAATAATAAGATGAAATTATTTGGTTCCTGACCCTGAACCACTTGTGAGGGGAGAATATAATATACTCTCGTATACAACGTATATCAAACTGATATATATAACTTTGTTCTCATAAGAAACAGTTTAGCTATTAAGTGGAAGCACTCAATAATTATCTTGCTAAACCAACTTTGATATAAACCAACTTATCAAGATGAACTATCTTGAGTCGAAAATCTGGAAATTATGCTCGAAGTTAGATTACTGAGCAATTTACCTCGCAAGCACCGGCCAGGCTGCGGGTTAATAACAATTGCGCATGTAGCCATTTCATAGATGCATCATATGTGGTATACATGGCAGGTGAATGGGCCCATATTCACCTTTGATATTTCCAGAATTTATGGGCTTCAACCCGAACTCTTTAGTTGGTCAGTTCATTAATGAGAACAAGTGATACAAGAGAATTCGTAAAGAACTTTCTAGTTCTTTGATATTCACCTGTGTGAATTTGCACATCATACTTAAAATGAGATGGCTAACACGAATGCCAACTGAATAAATTATCAATATTGGTAAACTTCAAATTTACACCATGACATGTGCGCTTATCAATAAACTTCAGGTTTATTATGACATGGGTTTTATACCAATAGATATCCACTTTATTGTGACATTCTTTCGTTTGTGTAGTACAAACTGGAGAACAAAACGGGTAGCTTTTCATATGCAAATTACCCCGCTACAAGTTGTAGTAATAGGAGATATCAAAGCCTTCCTTTATTTATAGTCTCAATATAATCAATCGCTTTCGCGTGTACTTTGGAAACTGAATAAGTTTCTTTGAGACTTACTACAGCACAATACTCAATTGTGTTTCTCCAACATAGTAATAATTGGCTCTTCTAGAGCTTCAATTAATTTTGTACTACCACAGATTCATCAACATCCATGTGGTGAATATCTTTCTTAAAGAGAAAGTTATACCATTATGGTCATGTCAAAC
This sequence comes from Nicotiana benthamiana, assembly GCA_034376525.1. Lineage (NCBI taxonomy): Eukaryota > Viridiplantae > Streptophyta > Magnoliopsida > Solanales > Solanaceae > Nicotiana > Nicotiana benthamiana. Next base: position 22,412 of record JAXGFW010000026.1, on the reverse strand, counting down.
TTATATGCAAGATATGTTTCTTGCATTATCGTTGTCCTTTAATAGTCATATTTCCAAAATACTTTGGCGTACAATAGGTACGTGATCAACGATCATTCATGCCATATATCATCTCAAACCTCCTTCTAGGGGTGAGTGTGGCATTTTAATACCAATTTCATGTTCATATTCTTCTAATAATGAATATGTATTCGTGAATCAGGTGTTTGTCACATTCACTTCGGGGATATGTGATTTTGTTATCCTTTTCAAATCTATAAATGCGTCAGGCATTTGATTTGCTATTCTTTGCAAATGGATAATCTTTTGTGCCTCTTTCACAAATAGAGGTATGTGGATCAAGATGAGATAATGATGCATTTTTCCACAAAATTTCCCGTTTGGTTTCACCAACTTCTCCCCCTAATTTTGGGAAAAGTGTCTCATCAAATTGACAGTCTGCAAATCGTGCAGTGAACAAATCTCCTGTCAATGTTTCGAGGTAGCGAATAATGGAGGGCGATTCAACCTCAACATATATTCCTAACCTTCTTTGCAGACCCATTTTGGTGCGGGATGGCGGTGCTACAGGCACATATACTGCGCATCCAAAGATTCTTAAATGGGATATATTGGGTCCATGACCCAAAACCAATTGCAACGGGGAATATTTGTGTCAATTCGTCAGTCAGAGACGAACTAGCATTGCTGTATGCAAAATGGCGTGTCCCCAAACCGAAGTGGGCAGCCGACAAACTAAAATGCTGCATGCAAAATGGCATGAACCCAAACCAAAGTGGGCAGCCGACGAACTAGCATTGCTGCATGCAAAATGGCGTGAACCCAAACCGAAATAGGCAGCCTCGTTTTCATGAAGAATTCAAGATTATTCTCATCTATTGTCTCAATATGATATCCATTTTGAATGATATCTTTAAAACTCAACAAGTTCCTTTTAGACTTGGAGGAGAACATTGCGATTGATATCATTAAAACTCAACAAGTTCTTCTTAGACTTGGAGGAGAATATTGCATTCTCTAAGATAAACGTCGTGCCTTTGGGCAGAGTTACAGTTGCTCTTCCGGAGCCTTCAATCAATTTAATTCCCATGGTTTGATATACAAAAGAAATACACGAACATAAGAATAAACAAGTTCAATTCGTTTGTGTCACATAATATTTTCAAAATCTACTGATGTCAGTTGACTAAAATAAATCAGATAGTCGATTATATGTTTTCCATAATCGATTACTATGCAGTTTGAAAATTTCAGTTTAAGCATTTTCATAAAACAATCGATTGTTAAACACACACAATCGATTGTTGAGCATTGACAATCGATTGTTAAACATAGACAATCAATTGTTGACAATTTTTGAAAAATTCCAGATCACACTGTTTTAAGACAATCGATTGTTAAATATAGACAGTCGATTGTTGGCTATTTTGAAAAATTCCAGAGCATACTGTCTTAAGACAATCGATTGTTAAGCATAGACAATCGATTGTTGACTATTTTGAAAAATTCCAGATTACACTGTCTAATGACAATCGATTGTTAGACATAGACAATCGATTGTGGATGATTTTTGAAAAATTCCAGATTACACTGTCTAACGACAATCGATTGTTAAACATTGACAATCGATTGTTGACTGTTTTTGAAAAATTCCAGAACACACTGTTTTAAAGACAATCGATTGTTAATCATAGACAATCGATTGTTGACTGTTTTTGTAAAATTCCAGATCACACTGTTTTAAAGGCAATCGATTGTTGATCATTGACAATCGATTGTTTTGCAGTTTTTATGCGAAATATGAGATAACCGACTAGTTTTTCAGGTTAGTCGATTACCTCTACTGGAAAGTAAAAATATTATTGATATTTGAGCATATTGATACTTTCTAAAGAACTAATACTAACATTATATCATGAACTAACTAATACGAGCTAATTCTAATGGCTATTAGTTTATTCATTCACTAATACAAACAAGTAAAATAAAATCAAATAGCTCCATCTTCTTTCATCACGGATCCATCACCGATTAGGTGGTCTATCTTCCCCTCGGGTTGCTCAAAGAAGTCTGCCACATCCAAGTAGGTGATGTCAAAGTTGTCGTCAGAGACAAAATTCGTTTCAGGGCGTTTACTCTTTCGAGATGCTTGATAAAGGTCAACCAAAAGTCATGGTATACGGCAAGCCTTTGACCAGTGCCCGTTTTCACCGCAACGATAATATATAGTTTATAAACTATTTGCTTTTGGGTTCTTATCGTATCGTGCTTGTGGCAGAGTGACCAACTTCAGGTTGTCATATCTCTTCTTTAAGCCATTCCACAAGATAGGTGGATCTTTGACGGTGAGATATTCAATCTTCAAACCTTCATCAAGGTGATGGCGCAAGAAAATCAAGGCCTTAGCATAGTTTTAAACCTTCATCAAGGTGATGGCGCAAGAAAATCAAGGCCTTAGCATAGTTTCAAACCTTTATCAAGGTGATGGCGCAAGAAAATCAAGGCCTTAGCATAGTTTTGGGTGGATGCATTATTTCTGTCTTTAATGGCGTCTCCAAGACCCATAGCATCCAAAATGGATTTAAGTATCCAACACCCATATCATATAGTTCTTGCCCGAAATTTCAAGGGCAACGAACTTTCTTTTCATAATGTCAGACATAAACCAAAATTACATCAAGAGCGTGTTCATACTTACGGGCTCTATTACAATTATCACATTCACTTCAGGGAATGGATCAAAATCATGTGCTTTATACAATCTCATGTCAAATATTACTTTCATAAAGTGAAAGATTATTTTGAGAATCCTTATTGTTCTCATTACCACAATAATGACGATTATAACTTCGTCTATTGCCATGTCCACATCCATTGATACCTTTACGGTAATTAGTCTTCTTTCAGACTTATCACATACTGCTACCACATTCTCTAAAGGGAATGGAGCAAATTCAATTGGACGGAATTCTTTGCCACGTCCACATTCATTGATACCTTCATGGTAATATTTTAGTCTTCTTTCAGACTTATCATATACTGATTCCACATTCTCTTAAGGGAATGGAGCAAATTCAATGGGACGGATTTTCAATTATTTGCCCACAATCATACATGAATTTAATCATGGCAGGACATAGAGATTTTACCACTTCATGTGGTTATAATTTCTTACAAACTCCATTAGAGTTATAATCAAACTTTGTTGTCTATGCTTTGTATATAAAATCAAATTATAGAATTCCAAGAATTTGAAAGGGAAAAGTAAATTACTTACCTTTAAGGTATACCAATTATATTTTCAATGTTTTCTTCCTTTTCTCTTTTGCTTTCCTTCTTTTGCTTTCTGTTTCGTTCCTCCCTTTTTTTTTCTTTTTCTTTTCCTTCTTTTGCTTTCTGTTTCGTTCCTCCTTTTTTTTTTTTTCTTTCTTTCTTCATTCTTTCTTTGAAGCAAAACCCTACACAAACAAAAGTTAAGACAATCGAAAATTTCAATTGGTTAGAGACTCGTGCTGATAACGTGTTATGAAATAATATAAAAGACAAGAACAATAATGCAAGAACAAGAGCAATAGAGAGAAGAGTAGAGAGAGTTCTTCTTATTGATACTTAGAGAATGTTAGGGATGTTTTACAATGGTAGAGGGCACCTCTATTTATGGGGAGGAGGATGATTTAGCTACCAAGAATAGAACTCTAGAATCTCTCTAATTAAAGACATTCACCTTAAATAGAAGTGTATTTATAACAAGAAGTTGCATTTAAGGTATCCTCATAAATATGTTTGATAGATATAAGGTCATGATCTATTCCTATGTTTCTGAGTTCGAGTCTCCCCAAGAGCAAGGTGGGAAGTTCTTGGAGGGAAGGATGCCGGGGTCTATTTGGAAACAGCCTCTCTACCCCAGGGTAGAGGTAAGGTCTGCGTACATACTACCCTCCCCAGACCCCACTATGTGGGATTATACTGGGTTGTTGTTGTTGTTGTATCCCACTAGGCAGGCTGCCTAGTGGCTAATATAAAAAAAATCCCAACTAGGGTCCAAAACATACAATGTGTCTAACATACCATATAAAATGCATGAAGCTTCTAGCTACTACTGAAAATAGAAAATAAAAATCTACTGATCTTGCTATTACACCACGCATAGCAGCATAAGTCCATCTCCTGTCCGTGTATGTGAATCCAAATGGCGATGGCCAATACCAAGTAGCACCTTTAAATCTCTGGCGCCAAAGTATGCATTCCAAAGACCAAGTTGAATTCCAAGCCAATACTCGACCAACTTGAACTCAATAAAACTATAATACTCCAATGATATTTGGCAGCTCAACACTGATTATAAATATTATCAGATAATCCCTTATTAACCATACCTTGTCTACTGCAGTATCCTCTCGAAAATGAGTGTGTGACCACACTGCTACCACTGAATACATTACACTAAGTATGATAACCTTGATCAGAAGAGTGAAGAGGTGCAGCAATCTTGAATGGGAATTCCATAGCTCAGCTACAGCTTCATGAGTGTGCAAATGTAACCCAGTTAATGACATTGACATCCAAAATTGTTTCCTTAGAACAGACCTGCACAATGCTAATAATGTGCAATGCACAGGCCTACTGCCATGTACCTTCTGCAGATCAATATCCTCCTGTATATGTAATGGACCAGTATGGATTCCTGTAGCCTTCCAATGTCGATACAGGATCACATTCCAAGTCCTTAAGAAGGCCAAAAACTCAAACAATAGGATTCCAAATGAAGTTGTGCAAAGCACAGCCCTACTGTTCATCAAATTTGTGCTACTGTGTCTATTTCTAATTAATACCCAATTATCTTGTGTTCTTTCACCATCTAACTATGAAGTATCCTCAGAATGAGTATGAAAACATACTAATACCACTGAGAAACACCCCATAGTTATACAGTAAAGAACAACATTTACCAAACTTGTACCCAAACTATGTCTTCTTCTTAAATAGTGTAGCAGACTAACTTGTGATGGTGGAAAGTTAACTACCATAACCTGTAAGTGTAACATTCTAAGCCCTGCTAAATAACCCCCAGATTGAGCATGAAGCCATCCTAATACCACTGAGAAGTTATTCAACAATGCCCAGAAACACTTATTGATAATAAAATTCCACTTATTAAAATCTGTTTACTTCATCGTAGATTAGGTGTTGAATTTTTCCTTGATAAACCGCCAAGTAAATGTCCAAACGTATTTTGTTTTTGTTAGATATGTAAATAGTAGAACCCTAATCCAAAGTGTATTAGGAGTAGGTTAGGTTATGTGTATTATATATAGGGCTCATTGTATCATGTTTAATATCAAGATATATATTTTTCTCCCGTGCTTTCTCACATGGTATCAGAGCTACAGTGAGAATATTATAGCTGTGCATCATTCCAGCTACTTCCGGGAAGAAAGACCTCGTCGCCGTGCAATTTTCCGGCGACGTAAGAGGCTGTCCGTAACTAAACTACCTTTTTTGTTGGTGTTGTGCAAAATCCGAGACCACCACGAGGTTCGGAAGAGAATTCCGACCAACCACAAAAAAAATCACCAAAAAGAACCATTCACGCGCCCCCACGCGCCGGCAACACCCTCGGCGCGTGAGCCCACGTGCCGGCGCGTGGCACACCTTCCGGCCAATTTTTCCGGTGACTCCTTCAGTACAGTTTGCTCGCCCTTCAATTCCGACCCTACCCATCCTTTTTTCGTTCGATTCCGACCACTTTCAGTTTTTTCCGGCGACTTTATTGACTTTTCCGGCAGCTACAATGCTTTCCGGCCAGAATTTCTTCAGTGCAGTTTACTCAACCTTGAATTCCGAGCCTATCCATATTTTTATTTTTCAATTCCGACAACTTTGAATTTTTCCGGCAGCTACAATACTTTTCCGGCAGCTACAATTCCTGTTTTCCGGCTGCGCCAGTTTTCAGTTCTCTGTTTCAGTTTCAGCGAGTTTTCAGTTGATAATCCAAAGATGTCTTTGGGACTAGATGCTTTCGGGTCTAGAAACCAGGGTTCTGGCAGTTCCGGTATTATGATTACCTCAGAACCTTTAATGGGAGGTTCAAACTACCTAGCTTGGGCTTCGTCTGTCGAGTTGTGGTGTAAAGGCCAAGGTGTTCAGGATCATCTTACCAAGGAGTCTAGTGACGGAGATGAAAAAGCCAAAGCACATTGGGAGAAGATTGATGCTCAATTATGCAGTATTTTGTGGCGATCTATTGATTCCAAGTTGATGCCCTTGTTTCGTCCATTCCCAACATGTTATTTGGTTTGGGAAAAGGCTCGTACTTTATACACTAATGACATATCTCGTTTCTATGATGTGATATCGCGGATGACAAATTTAAAGAAACAGGAATTAGATATGTCTACTTACTTGGGTCAAGTGCAGGCAGTTATGGAGGAATTTGAGTCGTTGATGCCAGTTTCTGCTAGCGTTGCAAAGCAGCAAGAGCAACGACAAAAGCTGTTTCTAGTTCTTACTCTTGCTGGGCTTCCTAATGATCTTGACTCAGTACGCGATCAGATTTTGGCTAGTCCGACTATCCCCACAGTTGATGAATTATTCTCTCGCTTACTTCGCCTTGCTGCAGCACCAAGTCACTCAGTGAGCTCATCACATACACTTGATTCATCTATCCCCGTCTCCCAATCCGTGGACAATCGGGCTTCTCATACTATGGAGTATAGACGAGGAGGAGGTCGTTTTGGAAGATCTAGACCCAAGTGTTCTTATTGTTATAAACTTGGTCACACTCGTGACTTGTGCCATTCTTTACATGGTCGACCAACAAAAAATGCTTATGTTGCTCAGACCGAGCCTACAGGTAACCAGGGATTTTCTGTATCTGAAAGGGAGTATAATGAGTTCCTTAAATATCGAGCAAGTAAGCAGACGTCTCCACAAGTAGCCACTGTTGCTCAGCCTGATACTTCTGTTGCTGGTAATTCTTTCTCTTGTGTTTCCCAGTCTAGTCCTCTTGAACAATGGGTTGTGGACTCAACTGCTTCTGATCATATCTCTGGTAATAAATCCCTTTTGTCAAATATTGCGTATTCACAGTTTCTTCCCAACGTTACTTTAGCTAATGGGTCTCAAACTAAAGCAAAAGGAGTTGGACAAGCAACTCCTCTACCCTCTGTCACTCTAGATTCCGTTCTTTATGTCCCTGGCTGTCCTTTTAATCTTGCATCTGTGAGTCGTTTGACTCGTGCCCTCCATTGCGGAATATATTTTATTGATGACTCTTTTGATATGCAAGACCGCAGTACGGGACAGACGATTGGAACAGGACTTGAATCAGACGGACTCTACTACCTTAACTCACTAACATCCTCTAAGGCCTGCCTAGTTGCAGATCCTCCAGACCTACTTCACAGTCGTTTAGGACATCCTAGCTTGTCCAAGCTTCAGAAGATAGTGCCTCGTTTGTCCAGTTTATCCACATTAGAGTGTGAGTCATGTCAGCTCGGGAAACATACCCGCGCCTCCTTTCCTCGTAGTATTGAGAGTCGTCCAGAGTCTGTTTTTTCTTTAGTTCATTCGGATATATGGGGTCCTAGTAGAGTATGTTCAACCTTGGGATTTCGTTATTTTATTAGTTTCATTGATGATCATTCAAGATGTACTTGGATTTTCTTAATGAAAGATCGTTCTGAGTTGTTTTTAATATTCCGAAATTTTTGTGCTGAAATTAAAAATCAATTTGGTGTTTCTATTCGCACTCTTCGCAGTGATAATGCCTTAGAATATTTATCCTATCAATTTCAGCAGTTTATGTCTTCTCATGGAATTATTCATCAGACCTCTTGTCCTTATAACCCTCAGAAAAATGGGGTTGCAGAGAGAAAGAATAGGCACATTATTGAGACTGCTCGCACACTTCTCATTGAATCTCATGTTCTGCTGCGTTTTTGGGCGGATGCAGTTCTCACATCTTGTTATTTGGTTAATCGGATGCCTTCATCTCCCATCCAGAATCAGATTCCGCATGAGGTATTGTTTCCCCAGTCACCCTTATACCCTGTTCCCCCTCGTGTTTTTGGGAGCACTTGTTTCGTTCATAACTTAGCTCCTGGGAAAGATAAGTTAGCTCCTCGTGCTATCTAGTGTTTCTTCCTTGGTTATTCTCGTGCTCAGAAGGGCTATCGTTGTTATTCACCTGATCTTCGTAGGTACCTTATGTCAGTCGATGTCACATTTTTTTGAGTCTAAACCTTTCTTTACCTCTTCTGACCATCTTGATATATCTGAGGTTTTACCTATACCGGCCTCTAGGGAGTCTACTATATCTCCTCCTTCACCTTCCGCTACAGAAGTCTTACCCATTCCAAACGTTGGAATGTCTACTGTGGCTCTTCCTAGACTCCCTGCACAAGACACTCCACTCTTGACATATCATCGTCGTCCTCGCCTAGCATCCGGCGCGGTTGATTCACGTCCTGCACCTGACCCTGCTCCTACTGCGGACTTGTCTCTTCCGATCGCACTTCGAAAAGGTATGCGGAACACCCTTAATCCTAATCCCCATTATATTGGTTTAAGTTATCATCGTTTGTCATCACCCTATTATGCTTTTCTATCTTCTTTGTCCTCTGTTTCCATCCCTAAGTCTACAGGTGAAGCATTGTCTCATCCAGGGTGGCGACAGGCTATGACTGGCGAGATGTCTGCTTTACATACGAGTGGTACTTGGGAGCTCGTCCCTCTTCCTTCAGGTAAATCTACTGTTGGTTGTCGTTGGGTGTATGCAGTCAAGGTTGGTCCAGATGGTAAGGTTGATCGTCTTAATGCTCGTCTTGTTGCCAAGGGATATACTCAGATATTTGGGCTTGATTACAGTAATACCTTCTCTCCTGTGGCTAAGATAGCATCAGTACGCCTTTTTCTCTCTATGGCTGCTGTTCGCCATTGACCCCTGTATCAGCTGGACATTAAAAATGCATTTTTACATGGTGACCTTGAGGATGAAGTTTATATGGAGGAACCACCTGGGTTTGTTGCTTAGGGGGAGTCTCGTGGCCTTGTATGTCGCTTGCGCCGGTCACTTTATGGTCTAATGCAGTCTCCTCGAGCCTGGTTTGGTAAGTTTAGCACTGTTATCCAGGACTTTGGCATAACTCGGAGTGAAGCTTATCACTCTGTATTCTATCGGCATTCTGATTCACGTCTTTGTATTTATCTAGTGGTCTATGTTGACGACATTGTTATTACCGGCAATGACCAGGATGGTATTACTAAATTGAAGCAACATATCTTTCAACACTTTCAGACTAAGGATCTGGGCACACTAAAGTATTTTCTGGGTGTTGAGGTCGCACAGTCTAGCTCAGGTATTGTGATCTCACAACGGAAGTATGCCTTAGATATTCTTGAGGAGACAGGAATGACAGGTTGTAAACCTGTTGACACTACAATGGATCCGAATTCTAAACTTCTTTCAGGACAGGGGGAGCCTCTTAACGATCCTGCAAGATATAGGCGGTTAGTTGGTAAACTAAATTATCTTACAGTGACAAGACCTGACATTTCCTTTCCTGTGAGTGTTGTGAGCCAGTTTATGGGTTCGCCATGTGATAGTCATTGGGATGCAGTTGTTCGCATTCTTCGGTATATAAAATCAACTCCAGGTAAAGGTTTGTTGTTTGTGGATCGAGGCCATGAGCAGATTGTTGGATACTCCGATGCTGATTGGGCGGGATCGCCTTCTGACAGACGTTCTACTTCTGGATATTGTGTCTTAGTAGGAGGAAATTTGGTATCTTGGAAAAGCAAGAAACAGAATGTGGTTGCTCGGTCTAGTGCAGAAGAAGAATATCGAGCAATGGCTAGGGCGACATGTGAGCTAGTTTGGGTCAAACAGTTGCTCAAAGAGTTGAAATTTGGTGATGTTAGTCAGATGGGACTTGTGTGTGATAATCAAGCTGCTCTTTATATTGCGTCAAATCCAGTGTTCCATGAGAGAACTAAGCACATTGAGATTGACTGTCACTTTGTCAGAGAAAAGATACTCTCGGGAGTTATTGCTACAAAGTTTGTAAAGTCAAATGATCAGCTTGTTGACATTTTCACCAAGTCCCTCACTGGTCCTCGTATTAACTACATATGTAACAAGCTCGGTACATATGATTTATATGCACCAGCTTGAGGGGGAGTGTTAGATATGAAAATAGTAGATACCTAATCCAAAGTGTATTAGGAGTAGGTTAGGTTATGTGTATTATATATAGGGCTCATTGTATCATGTTTAATATCAAGATATATATTTTTCTACCGTGCTTTTTCACAGTTTTTATTTCAATAATTCAATGTAAGTTTTCCAATTCACCAAATGGTGCCAAAACATTTATATCATCATGAATGTAAGCTACCCATCTATCCATACAAAAAAACCATGTACCTGTATGTTAAATTTGTGACCATCTCATCAAAAAGTTTAAGCTATTAGAGAAAGCACACTTTTAATTACTTGGAGCCTGTTTGGTTTAGCTGAATTTACGTAGCTTTCAAGCACCAAGTGTTGAGGAACAATTTTTAAAGCGTCGGAACTTAATTTATGAATAAACAGTTACGTGTTTGGATGAAGTGCTAAAACTGAAAACAAGTTTATGTGTTTGGTTAAAAGGTGGTGTCAAGCATTTTTTTTTGATTAAAATGATTGAAATATCCTTAAAACTGTCAATAGGAAAACTGAGCTTATTTTTGTAATATTTTATGTTTAGATTAGTTCAAATACAAATTGATTTGTGTCTCAATTAACTTTAAGTTATCAAATGTATATAAATTTATGTTTAATAAATATAATTTATTTATTTAAATAACATATAATCTTCAATGTTTAATAATTTGATTAAAATTTGTAAGTGAAAAGCAAAGTTAAATAGTGCAAAGTATCCGTATAAAAATAAGCATTCAGATAGCCAGAGCCGACAAAATTTAACTAAAACATCATTTTTGCAACACGAAAGAAACGAAATTTTTTTTTTTAATTCCCAAAGCGTTCAAATAAAAAGTAATAGTTGAGCATTATATTCCATAAATGATCATTTTGTAAATTTGATTTTCCCCCACGGACGTAATAGATGAGGATGATTTTCAAATTCATTTCTTGCTGATATTGTCAAGTTCCAAATTCTTTACAGTTTCAAGTACCAGATCCCAGAAGTATTGTTTACACATTAATTGGTAGAAACACCTTTCACTTTGTTCAAAATTGGTTATGAGTGAAATTCATATAAGGGAGAATGGTAGAAGCAAGTACCATAAATGTTTGGAGGGCTATTCCCTTATGCACTGCTTGGACTGTTTGGATGGAAAGGAATATGAGGTGCTTTGAAGGAAAAAAAGAGCATTTATCCTTGTTCAAGTTCAGATGTCTCCGAAACTTGTACTATTGGCAAAGGGGAAACAGTTAATTAAACTTTTCTGATTTGTTGGACTTGTTAAAGGTGGTTAGTCTATAATGTAAAACAAGTTGAGTTTCTTGTAATTCCGTAGGAGTACTATTTGGATATTGTAAAAGAATGTAAAGAATAATAATGTAAAAGTCTTGGTCAAATTTAAAATGTTTTTAAGCTAACAAACTATAAGCTGGTATGTCCAACTTGTTGCTTTTGACTTATTTTGGCTTAAAACATTGTTGTCAAAGGCGAAAAGCTCTAAAAAGTGCTCTAGGTTTATGTGTGCTTGAAGTGCAAAACGCATTTAAAACTGTGGGCTTTAATTAAAATAGGCGCAATGAAAAAAATAAAACTTATATGTAATTCAAGAACAAAGTAACAAATTCATTCATAATGTTCCCCTTAGCAGCTAATACACTTATTTCCGATTATAGTTGTTGGTAGTGACGCTTGATTCAAGAGAGAACTCATGGGCAATAAGGCGCATGCCTTAATACCTTGCCTTATACCGAAGCGTAGTAATAGAAATACATGTCCTACCGAGACAGAATTTGGAACTTGCTATCCTCTTGCCTAGTAGGCAAAGATTTACCTCCGTGGAAAGGATGATTCATTCGGATCGACATAAGAGTCCAACTACATTGCCAGAATCTGTAGTCAAAGCAACTTCGTCACTTTCGTGTACCCATCGGACAACAGCCCTTTCGGGGGTTCCTTAGGGACCGATTCACTTTGCGTAGATTGACTGAACGCAGAAAACCTTCCACTGGCAGGCGATCGTGTTTTTCACAGGATTTTTCGTTACTCATGTCAGCATTCTCACTTCTGATATCTCCAGGTCAAGGGGTCTATTGATCATGAGAGAGTGACTCTCGAGAATCTTAGCAGTATGAGAGAGGAGTTGATAGACTATCTGAAGAAGGACGTCCTTCTCCTTAGCGGTGTGATGCAAAGGGCGCAGGAGATATTTTGGGAGGTATACGATGATATCGGCCTTTTCACAGGGCAGGGGTGCCATTGATGGGGCCAATCGCATTCCCCTTCTCGTTCGGGCGCTACGTACCCTCACTAAGCTGTCTGGTTTGATGCAACTATTGAAACTGCTTTCCAATCGCCGAGGATCTTCCTCTCAACCGTGCTTTTTGAGGCTCCCCCCTGAATAAGTAAGGCCCCGTTAGCCTGGGCGAAGATGGGGATAAAGAGTAAGGATTGAAGCCCCCTTAGCTCTGCCAAGCAATGGACAGGGGTTAACAAGAGCTGACCCTCTTTATTCACTACAGTCCCGGAACAGAACAATCTTCAACTTAAGCGAGGCGAAGCGCCCTCCTTGAGCTTTTCTGAGCTTCAAGAGTTAAGCGCGCCTTAAATGAGCCTTTGAGTGGGAAGTGCCGGGGGCATTCTTCTAATGTGGGATGATAGAAACTTGGAGGTAAAGGAGATTAAGAAGGGAGTTCTTTTCTTTAACAGCTCCTGTCAAAGATAGAGTGAGTGGGGTGTAGTGGGGATTTGGGGGAGTGTGCAGACCGGTGGGAGAAGGGTCCAAGGTGATTTTCTGGGAGTAATTGTCCAATATGATAGGGGAATGGGACATTCCATGGGTTATGGGGGAGACTTTAACACTATTAGATTCCTGGAGTAGAGATTACGGTGTATTATGTTTTCGAGGGCCATGGAGGAGTTTTCTGACCTCATCAATGATCACTTTTACATTGATCTTCCTATGTAAGGGGAAAGGTTTACTTGTGCCATGGCAGAGGATTTCAACTCAAAGTCTAGACTTGATAGATTTCTAACATCGCCCTCCTGGGATGAGCTGGTGCCGAATGTGCTACAGGTTCCTACCTAGGCTGACTTTGGATCATTTGCCTATCTTGCTAGATGGATGCAGAGGGAGGGGGATGTGTGCTCCCTTCCGAATCGAGAACATGTGGTTGATGGTGCCAGGATTTGGTGACTAGGTGAAAGATTGGTGGACAAGCTATAGGGTATCAGGGACACCTTCATTCTGTCTTTCAAAGAAACTTAAATTGCTCAAGGGAGATATTATTAGGTGGAATAAGGAGGTTTTTGGGAGGGTAGAGGTTAAAATGAGGGAGCTTATGCATGAATTGAGGGATCTAGAGGGAGGGGAAAGGGCAAGGGAGTTGGATGAATCTGAGAAAGAGAGATTGGGGGAGGTTAAGAGGGAAATAGTCGAGTTAGCAATAACTCAGGAGACTAGTTGGCCGCAAAAATCGAGGGCGCTATGGTCAAAGGAAGGGGATTCGAATATCAAATTTTTCCACAGGGTGGTGGTTGCAAATCGAAGGAGGAACTTAATAGAGTCCTTAGTTGTGGATGGGGTGAGGATTGAGGGAGAGGAGAAGGTAAAAGGGGAGATAGTGGGGTTTTATAAGAATTTATACAAAGAGGAAGTTAGTTGGAGGCAGACTTTAGGGGAATAAAGCTCAACCACATAGGGGAGGGAGACAGTGAGTGGCTAGAAAGGACTTTCGAGGAGGAGGTGCACGAGGCTGTGCCGAGTTGTGCTGGTGATAAGGCCCCCGACCCTGATGGTTTCTCCTTGGCCTTCTTCCAGCTCTGTTAGGACACCATCTCTGTTGGGACACCATCAAGGGGGAGTTGATGGAAGCCATTGAATACTTCCATGTGAATGGTCTTTTTGAAAGAAGTATCAATGCTTCTTTTATTACTATTGTGCCTAAGAAAGAAGGCGCATCTTCTATTAGTGACTACAGGTCTATTAGTCTCGTGGGGAGCATTTACAAGATTATTTCTAAATTCCTTTCCAATAGACTCAAGAAGGTTCTTGACGTGTCTGTTTCGTCCTCCCAAAATGCGCTTGTGGAAGGTAGGCAGATCCTGGATGCCGCTTTGGTGGCAAATGTACTTGTAGACTCCAAAAGGAAAAATAGAGATCCCGGCTTACTATGCAAGTTGGACCTTGAGAAGACTTTCGATCATGTCAATTGTGAGTTCCTGGATTTCATTATGATGCGAATGAGGTTTGGGGCAAGATGGAGGGGATGAATCAAGTTATGCATTTCCTCAGTCAGATTCTCTGTCCTGGTTAATGGTAGCATGTATGGTTTCTTTAGCAGCTCCAAGGGTCTCAGGCAAGGAGACCCCTTATCCCCCATGCTATTCATTCTAGTGATGGATGTTTTGAGTAAAATGATGGATCAAGTGGCGGGCAGAGCAGGTCCTGTGCTCAAAAAATCTCTCATTTGCTTTTTGTGGATGATACCCTGGTTTTCTGTGATGCCGTTATGGATCAGTTGACCTACTTGAAGCAGGTCCTGCAGTGGTTTCAGATAGTATCAGGTCTCAAAATCAATCTCGGCAAGTGTGAAATTTTCCGGTGGGTGAGGTTGCTAACATTGATGCTTTGTCTTATGTTCTCATATGCAAGGTGGGCTCCCTTCCCACTACTTACCTGGGTCTCCTATTGGGCGCTTCGCATAAGGATACTATTGTTTGGAATCCAATGATCGAAAGGGTTGAAAAAAGATTAGCAGGCTGGCAGAAACGTTACTTGTCAAAAGGCGGAAAGGAAGTGCTCATTAACAACACTTTATCGAGTATGCCCACCTATTACTTGTCCCTATTGCAAGCTCCTGATAGCATCACCGATAAACTGGAGCGACTTCAAAGGAATTTTCTTTGTGATGCAGCGGGTGGAACTAGAAAGTATCATCTACTGAATTGGCAGACACTCACTTCCCCAAAGAAGTGGGGTGGACTTGGAGTAAAAGATCTTAGGGTATTCAACGGAGGTTGGAGTAAAAGATCTTAGGGTATTCAACAGAGCTTTGTTAGGAAAATGGTTGTGGAGATTTGGGGTAGATGAGCATGCTCTATGGAGGGAGGTCATAGTAGAAAAGTACGATTCTAGGGGAGGGGGTTGGAGGACCAAGGCAATCACAACACCTTTCGGGTGTGGCATGTGGTGGAGCATCATGAAAAATTGGGAATCCTTCAGTGGCAACATCTATTACACAGTGGGAGATGGAAGGAGAATTAGCTTTTGGAATCATAGGTGGTATGGAGAGGATACTATGTGGGTCTCCTTCCCCACGTCTTCAGAGTTTTAAACCAGAAGGAATTGATGGTCCAACAGATTCGTAAAGAGTATGTAGGGGGGAGGGGGGTAGTATGGGACCTCTCATTTAGAAAGAATATGCAAGATAGGGAGATTGCAGAGCTCCAAGATTTATTAACACTGCTATATGGGCATGACAAGCCTCAACCATCTTGTGATTCTTGAACATGGGGTTTGCGTGGCGATATTGGTGAGAGAGGAGGCCTTTTTTTCATACTCCTCGATCTGGATTCCTAAGGCGCCCACGAAGGTGTGCTCTTTTGCATGGCTAGGGGGGAGGGGAGTGATTCTGACTGCTTAGAATCTGCAAAAGAGGGGAATTATACTTGTTAGTTGGTGCTATATGTGTAAAAGCTCAGTGGAAGAAGTTGATCATCTTTTGTTGCATTGCCTGTGTCCTTGGCTTTGTGGAGGGCGATCCTGAACCTTTTTGACAACGAGTGATGCTAAGCACCGTAAAGGAAATTGCTTATAGCTAGGCCGTTTTCCGTAGAAGAAGAAAGCAAAAGGTGTGGATGTCCGTCCTGTTAGCTCTCATGTGGATAGTTTGGGGGAGAGAAATATGAGAGCTTTTGAGGGGATTGAATCTCCTTTTTCACATCTTAAGAATAGTCTTTTATCTTTGATCGCTTTTTGGTGCACTCATATAGCCCCTATTTGTATAGAAGATTGGACGTCTTTTGTAGAGAATCATGTAAATTCTATACTTCTTGTATACGGGAGTTCTCCACCTTTTGATTAATACAATTTACCTTATCAAAAAAACAACGCTGGCTTAAAAGCACTTTTGGTGTTCGACAAACTCCAAAATAAGCCAAACAATGTTTTTAAGCTGGTTTGACCAATCCAAGGACACAGACCCTCTTAAATTTGTCTTCGACATGTCTTCTCATGTGCGACCTGATTCTTTTTCATGGGTCAAGCACGTGGAACTTCTTTTGTTAATGATCCATTTACTTTGTTATGTCTTTAACACTTCACGATAAAATTGTAAATGAAACAAAAATGAGCTCTTGATGTTTCTTAAATTCGTCTCATTGCCATGAAACATCCACCTACTCCTTTCATCAAACTGTCCGTAAAATGACTACCGGCTTAATTTCCATGCCCTCAATTCCCAAGCTGCTCGACCCTTCAACTTACAGTAGCTTCTAATACCTGTGGAAGAGCCCAGTTGGCCCACTGCCTAATGCCATCTATCCGTTCAACAATGTAAGTATAACTGCTCCACTACACGAATTTACATAAATAAGTTTCCTTTCTCTAAGATTTCCCATCTTGGAGATTGCATTGTTTCACTCAATGTGAAACAAGAGATTTTTGTTGGTGCTTTAAACTTCCATATCGCTTAGTACCTCCATGCCATTCTATCCGGTCATCTCCAATTGCGGTGTAACTATATATGTTCTGTAGATACACCAGATGTCATGATCATGTAAATTTGTGTTAACACAATAATTCACATCTAGTACATAGATTATGCCATTAAAGGTGTTTTTTTTTCACCCACATTTGGTAGAATGGAAGATTACGAGTACGGCTCTTCCTAGTATATCTCTTAACTAATGGGATACGAGTCCCTGGAATCTATCCTGCAATATAAGTACCTATAATTACTCTAACTTATTACCACTACAAAATACATGTTGATTGATTATATGCATTATTGGTTGACTTTTTACAACACTGACAAGTTGGAGCTCTATTCAGAATTTTTGTGAAAATATCACCTAACTTTTCTCGTATCATGATATGCCTTATCGAGATAATCTTCTGTTTAATCTTTTTGTAAACAAAATGACTTATGAAGACATAATTAAGTAAATAAAAATGTGTTCTATATATATGTTACTTTATTAAAAAGAGAAAAAAAGTGTGCTCTATCTAACAGCTTAAGATTTTAGATGAGATGATCACATACTTCAACATGGTTTTAGAAAAGGCAAAGGTCCTTGGTTCGAGCCTTACTATCACCCATTATCAAAAAGAACTTCCACGTGCTTGGCCCATGAAAAAAGAATCATGCCTGGATGTGAGGGGGCATGTTCAAGATCTTTAAACGATGAACTCCCTCTGTCATAATTTTTATGTTTGTAGTCATTAGTGCACTTCGAGGCTTATCACCTGATTTTCTATTTCAACCAATAAATTCAAGAGATTATTCCTCTTAAATGAAAAGGTACTTTTCTTGCGCCTTGTGATTTCATTTCCCAAAGATACTTAACAAACCAAATCTTTCGTTTAAATCTAATTTTGTGTTCAGCAGTTTGTCATTGTTGGAATCACAAAACTTATTTTTACTTTCTTCCATTTTATGAAACTAATGCAGAGCATGCTAGGTGCGCAAGTTGGCCTGGGCACCACCAGCTTAAAAAAATATTACTCCCTCCGTTTCATATTGTTTGACATAGTTCGACTCCGCACGGAGTTTAAGAAAAAAGAAGACTTCTGAAACTTATGGTCTTAAAAGTTTAAGGGGTAAAAAGTTTGTGGCCCATACCATTTGTGTAGCTATAAAGCTTCTCATTAAGGTCAAAAAGGGTAAAATGAAGAGTCTAAAGTTGAATTATTACCAAATTTAGAAATGTATCATTTATTTTGGAACAGACTAAAAAGGAAAGTAGGTCATTCAATATGGAATGGAGGATAGTAAATGTATATTCGTAGTTCTTTTCATAGAATATATCTAACTAATTCGGATTAAAAAACATTCTGGAGAATTAGAGATACAAATCCATACAATCACTATTTGCTTGAGATGCTACTGCCATGCTCTCTTCTCTCCTGCTCTGTATCAGATCTCTGCAAGTTCCAGGCTTCCAGCCATTAAATTCCCCGACATTGAACAATCTTGCAATGTAATAGTAAGTGATTGAAGTCACTCCTTCCTTTTACGCTCTTTTGTGATCACATTGCTTCGAGATATCTCTAAGCAAATCCTTCTTTACATTCTTTTGTTTTGTTGGAATACATACATGATTTTTCAGCCATAGTTTGTGATCTTGTACTTGTATTTTCTGTAGAGACCTTTATCTTTTTTTGAGCTCTTGCTGTTTTCAGCAATCCTCTTAATTGTCCTGCATGATTTTATTGTAAAAGAGCTGGTAATTTGACATCAGGGTGTCATGCCTTCTGCGCTTCTCTTTGGCTTCACATATGGTTTGCATTCTCAAATCATGTTGTTTCTCTGTTAATGGTCACTTTACTGATTATGTTTTTGCTTACTGTTCATTTATGAGAATGATACAAACTTGATTATTCTAGGAAGTTCACTGTATGATTTCTTTTCTGTTTCAGATAGCTGAAGTTGTTATCACGGAAGCCCAAGAGATTGATTTCTCTTTTATTATTCACTTGGTCACAATTTTATCTAGTAGGCCGCGTGATGGTGCTAAGGGCTTCATGAGACTTGTATGTGTTATCTTACTCGATTTTCCTTGATTCACTTATCCTTGTAAAGACAAAAGGGGATTGCAAGAACTGATGAAATTGTTATGAAGAAAGATAAGCATACTGAAAATTTTGTAGAGAATGACTGGGCTAACTATTTGCTTCATTAGTTTTGAGTTATGGCAATGTTTAGTACCTTTTGATTGACCTCCTCCTTTCCTTAATTATGTTCCATTTTTTTCTTGTTTGCTGTTCCAGGTATACAAATCAGCTGCAGAGGTTGTTGCTTCCTATTCAAAGTGGATATCTTCTTGTCAAACTAACGCCAGATCTTTGCTGTAAGAGTTCTCTTTCCATGTTCTTTCAAATAAGATAGAAACCAAAACATATGTTGATACAGTGCGGAAGCAGGCCATGTCTTATCATTTTAGGTTTTGTTTTTGTTAGATATGTAAATATAGTAGAACTCTAATTATAGTAGAACTCTAATCCAAAGTGTATTAGGACTAGGTTAGGTTATGTGTATTATATATAGGGCTCATTGTATCATGTTTAATATCAATTATATATTTTTCTCCCGTGCTTTCTCACATGGTATCAGAGCTTTGGTGAGAATATTATAGCTGTGCGTCATTCCAGCTACTTCCGGGAAGAAAGACCTCGTCGCCGTGCAATTTTCCGGCGACTTAAGAGGCTGTCCGTAACTAAACTACCCTTTTTGTTGGTGTTGTGCAAAATCCAAGACCACCACGAGGTTCGGAAGAGAATTCCGACCAACCCCAGAAAAAATCACCGGAAAAGAACAGTTCACGCGCCCCCCCGCGCCGGCAACACCCTCGGCATGTGAGCTCACGCGCCGGCGCGTGACGGCCCTTCCGGCCATTTTTTCAGTTTGCTCCTTCAGGACAGTTTGGTCGGCCTTCAATTCCGACCCTATCCATCCTTTTTTCGTTCGATTCCGACAACTTTCAGTTTTTTCCGGCGACTTTATTGACTTTTCCGGCAGCTACAGTACTTTCCGGCCAGAATTTCTTCAGGACAGTTTGCTCAACCTTGAATTCCGAGCCTATCCATATTTTTATTTTTCAATTCCGACAACTTTGAATTTTTCCGGCAGCTACAGTGTTCCAGTTTTCCGGCTGCGCCAGTTTTCAGTTCTCTGTTTCTGTTTCAGCGAGTTTTCAGTTGATAATCCAAAGATGTCTTTGGGACTAGATGCTTTCGGGTCTAGAAACCAGGGTTCTGGCAGTTCCGGTATTATGATTACCTCAGAACCTTTAATGGGAGGTTCAAACTACCTAGCTTGGGCTTCGTCTGTCGAGTTGTGGTGTAAAGGCCAAGGTGTTCAGGATCATCTAACCAAGGAGTCTAGTGACGGAGATGACAAAGACAAAGCACATTGGGAGAAGATTGATGCTCAATTATGCAGTATTTTGTGGTGATCTATTGATTCCAAGTTGATGCCTTTGTTTCGTCCATTCCAAACATGTTATTTGGTTTGGGAAAAGGCTCGTACTTTATACACTAATGACATATCTCGTTTCTATGATGTGATATCGCGGATGACAAATTTAAAGAAGCAGGAATTAGATATGTCTACTTACTTGGGTCAAGTGCAGGCAGTTATGGAGGAATTTGAGACGTTGATGCCAGTTTCTGCTAGCGTTGCAAAGCAGCAAGAGCAACGACAAAAGCTGTTTCTAGTTCTTACTCTTGCTGGGCTTCCTAATGATTTTGACTCAGTACGCGATCAGATTTTGGCTAGTCCGACTGTCCCCACAGTTGATGAATTATTCTCTCACTTACTTCGCGTTGCTGCATCACCAAGTCACCCAGTGAGCTCATCACATACACTTGATTCATCTATCCCCGTCTCCCAATCCGTGGACAATCGGGCTTCTCATACTATGGAGTATAGACGAGGAGGAGGTCGTTTTGGAAGATCTAGACCCAAGTGTTCTTATTGTTATAAACTTGGTCACACTCGTGACGTGTGCCATTCTTTACATGGTCGACCAACAAAAAATGCTTATGTTGCTCAGACCGAGCCTACAGGTAACCAGGGATTTTCTGTATCTGAAAGGGAGTATAATGAGTTCCTTAAATATCGAGCAAGTAAGCAGACGTCTCCACAAGTAGCCACTGTTGCTCAGCCTGATACTTCTGTTGCTGGTAATTCTTTTGCTTGTGTTTCCCAGTCTAGTCCTCTTGAACAATGGGTTGTGGACTCAGCTGCTTCTGATCATATCTCTGGTAATAAATCCCTTTTGTCAAATATTGCGTATTCACAGTTTCTTCCCAACGTTACTTTAGCTAATGTGTCTCAAACTAAAGCAAAAGGTTTTGGACAAGCAAATCCTCTACCCTCTGTCACTCTAGATTCCGTTCTTTATGTCCCTGGCTGTCCTTTTAATCTTGCATCTGTGAGTCGTTTGACTCGTGCCCTCCATTGCGGAATATATTTTATTGATGACTCTTTTATTATGCAGGACCGCAGTGCGGGACAGACGATTGGAACAGGACTTGAATCAGATGGACTCTACTACCTTAACTCACTAACATCCTCGAAGGCCTGTCTAGTTGCAGATCCTCCAGACCTACTTCACAGTCGTTTAGGACATCCTAGCTTGTCCAAGCTTCAGAAAATGGTGCCTCGTTTGTCCAGTTTATCCACATTAGAGTGTGAGTCATGTCAGCTTGAGAAACATACCCGCGCCTCCTTTCCTCGTAGTATTGAGAGTCGTGCAAAGTCTGTTTTTTCTTTAGTTCATTCGGATATATGGGGTCCTAGTAGAGTATGTTCAACCTTAGGATTTCGTTATTTTGTTAGTTTCATTGATGATCATTCAAGATGTACTTGGATTTTCTTAATGAAAGATCGTTCTGAGTTGTTTTCTATATTCCAAAATTTTTGTGCTGAAATTAAAAATCAATTTGGTGTTTCTATTCGCACTCTTCGCAGTGATAATGCCTTAGAATATTTATCCACTCAATTTCAGCAGTTTATGTCTTCTCATGGAATTATTCATCAGACCTCTTGTCCTTATACCCCTCAGCAAAATGGGGTTGCAGAGAGAAAAAATAGGCACATTATTGAGACTGCTCGCACACTTCTCATCGAATCTCATGTTCCGCTACGTTTTTGGGGCGATGCAGTTCTCACATCTTGTTATTTGGTTAATCGGGTGCCTTCATTTCCCATCCAGAATCAGATTCCGCATGAGGTATTGTTTCCCCAGTCACCCTTATACCCTGTTCCCCCTCGTGTTTTTGGGAGCACTTGTTTCGTGGGAAAGATAAGTTAGCTCATCGTGCTCTCAAGTGTGTCTTCCTTGGTTATTCTCGTGCTCAGAAGGGCTATCGTTGTTATTCACCTGATATTCGTAGGTACCTTATGTCAGCCAATGTCACATTTTTTTAGTCTAAACCTTTCTTTACCTCTTCTGACCATCCTGACCATCTTGATATATCTGAGGTTTTACCTATACCGGCCT